>CAOJCR012887519.1:0-11679 GCA_948330485.1 Euphorbia neoarborescens | reverse complement strand
TATTTATTTTCTGTTTCTGGGTTTTATGTTTGTTGCATGTTTTTTAATAGAATATTTTGTTGTGTAATCAGGGAAAAAAGAAATGTAGACTCTGCTTGATAGTTGATGGACTGAAAGCTGTTGTTGCATATGGTGTTGTTCACTTTGATAGGACTGTGTTACACAATATATCCATTCCCTTTGCTCATGTATGTGTACAAATCGACAGCTTTATACCGGAGTATGAAAATACTCCTCTTCTAGTGACGACGAATGACTTTGAAACAATAGTTGATGCTCTCTGTTCCTATGTACTACAACCAAGGACGCTTGTCATTCCCATAGAGAAAAGGGTCAGTATTTAATTTTTATAGTTGATGTGTGTATCAGTTTTATTATAGTGGTAATATATTTGGTTTGATGCTATCATTTAAATATGTAGACTTCCAAACCCATTATTTATTCAATGGAGTCCGCTATCTACCTTAAACATCTAAATCTTGAAAATCCAAATCCTAAAAACCCAAATGCCAAAAATACAACTCCCGAAATCCAATCGCCGAATTTCAAAATAAGTTTATTAGGATCTGCAAAGTACTGCAGAACCTGATCAACGATTATGATCAGAGCGATATAATTAGTGTTCCAGACGACAGTTGAGATATGATTCTCCCATCAAATGAGCTCGGGGCTATAATAATTAGTCCGCAAGATATTTTGAAATTACTAACAATCAAATGCCTCGATACAATGATCCTAGAAGTTTTTATTCTGTAAGTTAAGTTTATTTTGTTTTTGCTTATTTTATTTAATGCAAATTTAGTTAATGTTCTTAAATATAGTGTTCTTTATGTTATATAGTGCGTTTAAAAAGAAGCATCCATAATTGTTTCAATCAATTGGGATGTTAAATCCAAGCCTCATATCTACAATTTGCTGGAACATAGAAAATAGAACTACAAGCTTCAACAAATTGGTGGAAGTGCTTCAAACTATGTTATCAAAGCGGTTCATCTTATGTCCATACAATGAAAGGTACTATTAACTTGATTTTTTGTATCTTTTACGTTTAGTAATATTTATTTTAATATGTACGTACATATTATATGCTAATCCATCATTTAAATGTAGGTATCATTGGATTCCTTTAGTAATTTGTATAGAGAGATTTGAAGTTTACGTCTTCGATCCGCTAGGTGTTGAGAATCGTAAGTTCTTATTTGAGGCGCAACTTTATCGGTATATATGCATATACACATTACTTTTTGTACATATATACACACACTAATGTTATTTGTTTTGGACTTTTACGTAGTGCCTTAAAGGGATGTACATATACGCAATCTACCCACGTTTTTCGACAAGACTTTCAGTTCATATCAACAAAGATAATGTATATGTTACGCTACTAATTGTTATTATGCGTGTAATGTATTTGGATTATGATTTATTCTATATTCTTAAACTCATAGTGTGTGAGGCAACGTGACAGTGTTGAATGTGGCTGCTATGCCATGCGGTATATATATGACATAATCATGCATCACTGGCTGAGTAACGATCTAATGAATGTGAGTATATATTACCTTAGTAAATTTTCTTTTATTTAACAAATCAATTTCTAAACTTTATTTTTCATTTTTGATAGGATTATAGAAGATCCGAATTATACATTGAGAAGGAAATAGGTGCAATGGTAGGCATTTTTGCGAAGCACATTACCGAGTTAGTTGATGACTAAATAGATATAAGGTAAGCAAAACTATAAAATATCTTCCTTCAGTTTGGATGTTCTTAGTCATTAATAATGATAATACGTACAACTGATACATAGTATGTTCAACTTCTTGCTACTGTTAGTTTAGGATAGATGATTCTCTAATAGAATTCAGTTGCTGCTTATGGTATAGTTTAATTTCGATTGTTTGATTCTCTGATAAAGTTTGATTCTCTGATACAATCTAGTAGCTGATTGTTTTCATTTCAATTGTTTGATTTTCTGATAGAATTTAGTTGTTGGTAGTAGTTTGATTTCGATTATTTTGATTCTCTGATAGAATCTAGTTGTCGATATTAATTTGATTTCGATTGTTTGATTCTCTGATAAAAGCTAGCTACTAATGGTATGTTGTTTAATTTCAGCTTTGTTTTATTCTCTGATAGAATCTAGTTGCTGATGGTTTTGATATTGATTGTTTGATTTTCTAAAAGAATCTAGTTGATGTTAGGTTGATTTCGACTGTTTTGATTCTCTAATACAATCTAGTTGCTGATCATAGTTTGATTTCGATAATTTTATTCTTTGATAGAATCTAGTTGCTGATATTAATTTAATTTCGATTGTTTGATTTTCTGATAGAATCTAGTTATTTTGTTCAAATTATGTTATTGTTTAGTTATGCACCTTAATCATCATTATCTTTATTCTTCAGTTGATCATTGTATACCAAACAGTGTAGCATGTCTAATTGGAACTATAAGTTATATCTGATTTAGTAAGTATTCTAATCTTAAACGTAGCTTGTTCTCTTTATGTCTGAATTTTTCATGTCTATATTATGTGTTTTATTTCAGGATATTGTCAATTCCAAATCTTCTCTAAATTGCAAGCACCCAATTGAGAAATAGTGTACTATATTTGGCTTACTATATGTAATAAATAGTGTACTACGTAAAAAAAAAGTTTACTATATTTTGCTTAATGTATTTATTTTTTATATCAATAGAATATATCTTTTTCATTTTGATTCAACTTATTTAATTACATTCATGTAAATCTAAATTCAATTTAAATATAGTATTAGTTTGATTGATCTATATAATTGCATTTAATTTAAATATTAATACAGGTTTAATTGTAATAAAAGTTTAATTGTAATAACATATATATTGAATATAAAATTAAAAAAAAAAAAAAGAATAGGTGTCGATTGTAGTTAAAAACTGACGCCTATACATAAATAATTGGCGTCTGTTTTTAGAACTAACCGACGCAAAAAAAATTAACTGATATATGAGGTTATCAAGCACTTTTGGCATCGGTTTTCGCAAAGAACTGACGCCAAAAATGCAATTACGACGTCGGTTAGTAGCTGACGCTAGGTTTTGTCGTCGGTCGGAAACCGTCTCCAAAAGCTTAAAAAAACCGACGTCAAAGATCTTTTTCCTACTATTGAGAGATCGGATTAAGATCTCAGGAATCTGATCAAGGTTCTCGGATTAATAATATTTACATAATATTAATTATTTTTCTACTTTTCTGTCTTTCTTTGTATGAAGTCTAAGTGAAACAAAGAGAATATGAGCAAGATATATATAGTTATGTAATATGAATATGTACAAAAAGATACATAATATGTTTAGAAATTATTTATGTAAAATTTACATTGAAATAATAAACAAGTATATATTGATCAAGTGAGTGCAATGTCAAAGTTGAGTATTGACAAAAATCTCAAGCATTGACTCTAAATTTTGAGCGTCGTTGAGTTTTTATTAAATCAGATTAATGACCGATTTACAGTAAAATCGGCCGAATCAATTAATATAGTATGGTTATAGTAATATTGCATCTTAGCCTTGCGGGTAGCTATCTAAGCTCATGTCTTTCATATATTTTCAGATTTTAATTCTAATAATGTTATATTATGCATATATTTTTCTATGCTTTTAGATTTAATTAAATAACTTGCATACATTTTATGTCTGTAATTTAATTAAATGAAATACATGTATTTTGGATATTTAATTTACCCGGGAGCTAGATGATGACTTAGCAAACACGTTTATGTTCCCTAAAAAGTTGTTCCCCCAATCTGAGACAACAGAGGGGTAAATCAGTCTTTATGACGGGGACCGTAATGATTGGCAGGGAACATTCCTTAATAGAATTCGGTTATAAGGTAAGCCTATATAAAGGGCTCACATCTCACGAAAAAAGTACTTGATTCTGATTATAATTTCTGAGTTCATTCTTATCATAAAAACCCTATTGTTTGACTTAAGCATCGGAGGGTTCTTCACCGAAACCACCGGTGTCACCTCTTTTCTGTCGATTTCAGGCTGGAATTTACAAGATCGACGATCACTACATCGGAAAAGAAGTTTTATTCCAACTCAGAATATCATTGGTGCGGTGGTCGTGTTTGACACAGCATGACTACAAGTTCAATATTTATTGGCTCTCCCAACAGCCTGTAACTCACCATCAGGAACGGTGGAGCAGTTGATTCAAACCTATGTCATGCCTCTTTAAAATGCCGCTTCTTACAGCAGGCAATGTCAAAAAACCCATCGGCGAGTATTACAGCGGTGCAAGATGAGAACCAATTTCAAGTTTCTAATACATTTGGGTCTGTAGAAGGAACCGCAGTGAATAGAGCCTTATTTCACACGCCGATTTCTACCTCTGTTGGAGTTCAAGCTGTTCTTGAACATGCTCAGAGGGCCATACTACCACCACCTCCATCACCGGTGTTCAATGCCCTGCAAAGTTACATGCAGACGACAATGGGAAGTTGGAGTACACAAACACCCACACCATGGGTCCAGACTAGTCAATATGCTCCACCACAAATCTCAGCACCTTTGGCGATGAACCAGCATTTTCAGGGATATACTCCCTATCAAGTAAGCCATCTTGTCTCCCTCCAAAGTTTGGGCCATACACACCCGTGTAACACCCCAACCCTAATAAAACCTAAATCATACAGGTAGGGTGTTACTAGTAAGAATTCTTTCCAATGATACACTTTGTTGAACTAAAATCTCACAGAAGGAAAGAAAATTTAAACTTAAAACACTTTAAAACAATTAAACAATTTAATAGAAAACACAATTTAACAAGAATTCCTTTATTCTACAAAACATTTTTTAAAACAAATCAAAACTCTTAAATACACAAGAAAATAAAACTAAATGAATCGTCGACAACTTCCCGTAGCCACCGACCATACCTCCGTATTATCCTCCTCGCACTAAACCCGAGCTCCTTTCCTAAAAATAATTTAAAATTTAAAAACGTGAGACATAAGTCTCAGTAAGTGAATATCAATTATAAAAAAAATTCAAATCACTTCAATAAAACAATTAAACAATTTATATACTTTTCATGAAAAATAAAACTCACATTATTTAAACTTCTTTTCCTCAAATTAATATTCAATTCTTTAAACCTTCCACAACTAAAACAAAAACCTAATCAAAATCTTATTACTTTCCATAATTTGATTATAACTCAAACTTTAATATAAACCTTTATTTATAACTCGAATACGGTAAAATCAATGTTTAATTCCAATTATCAATTTCATAATGAATATTCCATACAAATTTTCAAAACCTTAAATCCAATAACATATCTTAATCTAAAACTACAACCTCTTCATTAAATTCGTCTAATCAAAATCACTATTTTTTTTTTGATAAAACACAACTCAACCGAAAGTATTAAACTAACTATAATTTTCCAACAACTTTCATATTTTAAAACTTCAACTCCTTACTAATGAAAATTTAATTATTAATTTCACATATCAAAACTTAAATTTCACAAATCAAAACTATAAATTCACAATTTATAACCAAAATATGTCCTTTATTAAATTAACTTCAATCCATTATAAAAATTTTCGAATCCAAATCATTAATCAAATTCAAGAATCAAATATTCATAGATCGTATAGCTAAATTCATCCAAAACAATAATTCAAATATAAAGTAAAGGTTTCGTATTCACTTATATATCTATGAAAAACAACAAATATATGTTTTATCAAAATCCCAAGAAACCATATTCATTAAAACCCAATTCAAAAGTTCATAAGTTTATTTATAACAATTTTTTTCTCTATTATAAAATAATTCTAGCAATTCTACCAAACATTTTTGCAACTCGAAGACGAACACTTACATTATTCATAAACTGAAATTGAATATAACTCAAAACCAAATCCATCCATCTTAGACCCGTCCCCATATACTTCCTATCAACTTATGATAGGATCTAAAATCATGTGTGACCATATGTATAAGCTTTTCTCGCATGGTCTTACGCCATCACTATGCTGCCAAGACCAAGAAAATCGAGATCTCTAAGTACCGCCTATCAATGTATGGATTTACATAACACTACCCTGCCATACAACGATAGGACTTTAGCTGAGTATACTCAGGCTCTTTCTCTCACTAGAACGGGTCTTTCAAATAAATATGAACTGGACCCCGTCTAGATGGATGTTTTTCAAAACAATCCAAATATATATATAAAAAATCCTTTTCCACTTTCATAAATCAACAAACCGGGTATATCAGCTCAATTCAAAATCATAACTCAACATAACTAATAATCAATTCACAACACCGGATATTCAAATCAATCCGGACTTCAAAAATCTATATATTCAAAATAACAATCTTCATTATAACGATTCCTCAAGCTTAATTCAAAAACTTTAATATCAACTCAATAAGAAATAAAAATCCAAATTCCAGAATTTCTAAACATCAACAACTTCAAATTCCTTAATACATAATAAAATTCAAATCTTTGAACTCAACCAAACAAAGTCTCAAAACCTTACTAATTCAACATTCCAAATCATTATAATCACATATCAAAAAAAAAAAAATACATCAAAATAACAATACCTCTAAAATATTAAAAAAATTCAATAACATATTTAATAAAACCTAATTCAAAATCATATTATAATCATCACCACAACTCCATTCAAATTCAATAAAGATTTAGAATCACAAAATCAAATAATCATTCTTAAACCTCTACTCCTACAATCCAAAGATAAAAATATATCAATATAAACCTTCACACTCAAAATTAATTCCAATAATCAAAATTAATATATCTTTAATAATTCTCAATTCAATTATACATACTCAATTTCAAAATAAAAATTTACACAATATTAGCTTAAAAGATCAAAAGTTCACATTTTTTACAACAACACTTAATTTCATAAGCCTCTCAAAATAATAATTTACATAACCATACTTTAATGCCACAAAAATTCTCAAAATCAAACATATACTTATCAAATTAAACTTCTAAATAAAAAATAACTCAAAATCAAAATAAATCAACTAAAAACTCAATTTAAAAGGTTGATAATTCACTTACACATCAAGGAGAAACACAACAGCAAGGATCCCTTCACTTATTCAAAACCTCCAAAACTTCACCATCTAAACGAAGCTACCCGAACATAGAGCAGACCCATAATGAAATGATGAAGAATTTCCCATTAACTTTAAGTGTTGAAGCAAGAAGGAAGGTAGCTTTTCAAGAGAAATCAAAAGAAAGAAGAAAAGAAGAAGGGAAGGGAGAGAAGAGGAGCACGTTTTTCCCTTCATTTTGATGCATCACAACTCTAAAAATATATCAAACTATCTTTTAATATAATAAAAATCAAAACCCCCATAATTATCCAACAAATATCTAGAATTTTCTAGTTTCACAGTGACCCATCACGACCTCATGTTGGCCAACACGACGACGTGTTTCTTTACAAAAATAGCATTTTGTTTTAGACTATGTAGCATTCTATGTTGGCTTCACAACACGTCGTGTTGACATCAGAATCTCATCTCCACCGTTCACATTCAATAAAAGGATGTTAGCTAGCTTGGTCCCAAATTTTGTGATGATCCAACGGTTAAAAATGAAGTTATAAAAGCAATAACGAGACTGGTGCAGAGGTGGTATGAAAACGGGAAAAGAAAGAAAGAAGAGGAAGAAATTCTAACCCGTGTTAACCTTTAAAACCACTCCAAATTTCTTCAAAACTTCATAATTCTTACTTCAAATCCATAATACATCATTAATATTAAAACTCAACTCACTAACAATCCATAAAACACTATAAAACTTACTTCCTAAACATAACATCTCACTTTAAACTTATTTTTATTCCATGCAAACCTGCTTAAACTTTATAAACTCTTACTTTATCTTAAATATCTTTATAACTCATTTCCAAACTTCTTAACACCTTTTTGCATGATAATTAACATTTAAAATTTTCTTAAAATCCTTAACTTTTCATATAGCAATTTACCTTTCAACATTCTCAAAACACTTTTAATAAATGTTACTTCAATTCATCATTCACATATTCAACATTAAATACTATAGAACTTAACACTTCAAAACCAAAATCCCTAAACCGAACTTAATCGTCAACATAAAATTTAAAAACTTGTAACTCCCGGACCGGAATGTTACAATTTATCCCTTTTAAGAAATTTTTATCGTCGAAATTTCAAACTTACTTCTAATACTTCTAACATCTTAAACTAAATCTCATATCACTTTTACCTTAATAAATCTTTCAATTTAAACTCACCCACTATACTCGTAAAATACTAATTAAAAACTCATTTTTTTACCTCGAGATTTTTGTAACTTATAATAAAACGCAATGAACAACAATCATCAAAATTCACTTCAAGAACCTTAAATCCAACCTTCAAGGGTTTCGTAACTCAAATATCAAAATCAAAAACATCAAATATACAACTTTGAATCGAGATTCTTCCTTTCAATTCATAACTTACTTCTCAATTTGTCATAACTAAAATCCATAACTCCATAAGGCTCAATACTTGAAATGATCTAAATTATAATACATATAAGTTCATAGATCATGCTTAATCAACCAAATTCTATAACATCAAAAAATCGAACATATCAATTTCAACCCAAAATAGTTCACACTGATCTTTAAATCTAACTTGAGATTAGGAGTGCACATGGTCGGTTAACCAGTCCATCGATTTTTTTAATCGGTTAACTGCTTAAACGGTTTTTGAAAATCACTAACCATTAACCAGTCCATTAGTTCGGTTAACGGATAATTGGTTAGCCACATAAATCGATCAGTTAACCATTTCTTTTCGGTTTTTAACTATTGCTAAATTTTCAAAGATTAAATAATATTTTCTAATTTTTTTAAACATTAATTAAAAATCTAAAATTAACACATACAAACCAAATTAAAATCACAAATGCAAAACTTTTTTCAAGTGAAACTCCTACATTAAAGTCTTAAATTATAAGATAAAATCATAACATAAAAATTATAAATGCATCCATTTCTTCACTCTCACCAAGTAACCTGTAAAAGAAAAATATAAAACCTTAATTAGATTCAATTAAGGATGGCTTTTCTGTTTAGGTATACAGATCATAAGCAACACAGATAATTATATTTATAATAGAAATAAACTTATGTAATTTTTAATTATTACATATACAATATATAAATGATAATAATAATAATATATTATTAACACAATACATATCCAACCCTACAGTACATTCCTCAAATGAATAGATTATGAAAATAAGATATTATTCAACCACGTATCCTGGAAAAAAAAACTGTATGCAACATAACACCAAAACAGACGAAATTTCCAGGAAGATTCATTCCTTCTATTTATAAACACTGCCCCACTTTACAATTTTCATCACTCCACCGAAAAACTAATAATTCTTCTTCTACTTAATACTCATCCAAATTATCATATCATAATACTAATTTTGCGTAGAGACCGAAATTGAATTCAGATTTTGCAATAAATTATGGCTTTAGAATTTAGATTGTTGTGATAATAAAGAAATAAGCCATGGGTATGATCCTACAAGTTTGAAGAATCAACACTCCAAAAACCCAGAATAAGCCAATCAATTAGCAAAATAAAATAAAGGAATAAATACCACACAGATTGAAACTCAGGTAGAAAATAAAGATGCAAAAGAGAAAAGTTAAGATGAAAGAAGAAAAAAATCATATCTATAAATAGCAGACCATTGAAATTAGTACAATTCAAGAAAGAAACGAAAGAATGGAAATTGTATATATAAATACACAAAAGAAATTACCTCTGGATCAGCTAAGGGTAGGGGGAATGTTGGAGTTCATTTCCATCCACCATCGCCGGCGTACTATTAGCCATAGAAAATTAAAAAGAGAATAACCAAAGAAGAAGAAGAAGAGAGGATTCGACGCCGGCGGAGCTGCTGTTTATTGTATTGTAGGGTTATAATGGAGCACCTGATTGTTTGAAGGGTTATAATCGATAGAGTGATGTTTATAATACATATGACAGTTTTTCCCTTAAGAAAGTATATATATATATATATTTTTAGTGGTTAATTAATCGGTCGATCAACCAAAACCGAAGGTTTTTAAATTTAAAATCGAAACCGAAACTAAAAGTTTGGTTGTTAAAAATTAAAAACCGTACACTAGTCCATCGGTTTCGGTTAACCTCAATTTCAGTTTGGTTTCAGTTTTTTGTTTTTTCAATTTTTCGTGTGCACCCCTACTTGAGATCACACATGCTTCTCGTTTAAACAATCAATAAAATAAAACATTCTTTAAACATTCCTTTTCTTTTATATAAACATGATTTTCTTGATGTTGTGCAAGGGCTATAAGAGTCCCTACGAGACTACATTGTTCGTTTCAATAATGCTTGTGTAAAGATAAAAAATGTTGAAACCAACATTGCTTGTGAGGCATTGATAAAGAACACGAGGAGTAAACGATTGTGCCAGCAGCTAGCTTCTCAAAAGCCGCGTAACCAGGTCCAGCTCATGACAATATTTAAAGATTGTGTGGAGGTAGATGATGCACAGAACATTCACAGGGGTATCGATCCAGGATCTAGAGACTAGGACAAGTTCAGGAAGGACAACAAGGGCCAAGATCGTGACCGAGATAGGAGAAGAGATTTGCCTAGAAGTAACCGGGAAAGGATGCATCTTACCCCACTGAACGAATCGCTCAGTGAGGTCTTACTAGTTATCAATGAGAAAGGTCTTAACAAAGATCTAACATATCCCGAGATCGAGAAGGGGCAAACCTATGGCCCGAAGAAGGATGCATACTGCAGATTTTATAGAGCTAGGGGACACCATATAGATGAATGTAGGTCCTTGGCAGAGGAGATTAAAAAACTATCAGGAGGGGTAAACTGACAAAGTTTGTTGACAGAAAAGAAGATAAAAATGATGATGAGGCTAAACAGCTCGTTAACAAACCATAGAGGGTTGTCGAGCAGCGTTCCAACCGAAGGCAGACCTGGGGAGTTATCATGGTAATAGCAGGAGGGCTAAGTGCAGAGCCCCAGGCTAAAAAAGCGAGAACAAACATTGCAAAGCCTAAAGGTACCTTCGACCTCAACAGTTCTTTTTCTCAACTTACTAACATGAGTCCGGGACATACGGACGCACTAGTAATTGAGGTTGTGATAGAAGAATACACGGTACAGAGGGTTCTAGTAGACACGGGGAGTGTAGTCAATCTAATCAATTGGCATATCGTTGAAAAACTCAAAGTTGTAGAAAAGATAGAACCAACGTATGCTCTTGTTGTGGGCCTCAGTGGCATTCCTATCCCATTAATAGGACATGTCTGTCTACCTATGGAAAGCGGGGATGAGTAGTATATATACAAGTCAGAAGATCTATTCTTAATCATCGATCCAAAACTGGCTTATAATGTCATCCTAGGAAGATCATTTTTGGTGGAGTCATAAGTAGTCATCTCATGTAGACACCTGGCGTTACAAATCCCCACCAGCAAAGGGATTACCATTTATCGAGGCAAGCAACGAGCATCCCAAAAAACATATCTGGCGTCATTAAAAAATGAAGAGGAAGTTGAAGTTGAT
>CAOJCR012886761.1:0-10705 GCA_948330485.1 Euphorbia neoarborescens | reverse complement strand
TAGGTGAATATATTAATAGAGAAGAGTATTAGGTGAAGAAGAAGAGATGTGTGTGAATTTTGGGTTGTGAGTATTTATAGTAAAAAAAAAAAAAAAATTAAAAACATACGTGAACCGCCGGTTTAACCGCCGGTTAACCGGCAGTTTGAACCGCCGGTTAAACCGGCGGTTCGGCGGTTCACATTTAGAGGAACCGGAACCGGCCCGCGGAACAGGCCGGTTCCGCAATTTCGGGCCGGTTTCGGGTTTGACTGGGTTTGACCGGTCCGGTTCCGGTCCGGTTCGCCGGTTCCGGTTAGAAATTTTCACCTCTAGCCATGTGTCCCACTACCATAAATTTTGAAAAATCAACTGCCATACGAAGCCTAGTCTCGCGACGGAGAGTGCGGTCCACCTCCGGACTTCCAGTACTCCGATGAACGTGAAATTTCACACCCCAACTTAAAAAATTATGCCGAATCCAATGGTGGACTTAGATTTTCAAAATTCGAAACACAAACTTATAGATTATACAGTTATGATGAATTTACAGTCGAATCTCGCCCGAAACACAATCGAAACGAAACAAAAGTAAAGAACTAACAAATTCCAGTTTCAGAAATAACAAAATACACCAGAGATTGTCACACAGAAAAAACCTATGCTCTGATACCAATGAAGATTCATACAGAAATCTAACCAAGAAAAAGAAGATTCAACTTACGGGTTCGAATACATAGTAAAAATCCTTGGTTCTGATTTTCTGATGGAATAGCACGGCCTCGGGATCGTTCTGGCAGCCGTTTCTACACCATGGAGTCCAGGCGTTTCTCGCAAAATCTTTCGGTGAATACTGAAGTGGATGTGGTATACCGGTATGGAGATAATTCTCTCTGCAGAATTCTTTTACTCTCAAAAGAATTCTCTTTTTACTATCTGTATTTCAGCCTCTCTAAAATACTGCAGGGAGTTTACCTTTTATAGGTAAAACTCTGTAACTTCCACCCATAACCTCTACCCGGTTTAAACCTAACTCAAACCGGATTGTTATGGGAGGACCGGTTCGAAAAAACCAACATTGTTCATCTACTGAAGAGATATTGATGAGCTAAAAACAACTCATGAAGGGACTAGGCCATTCAAAGAAGGAAATATCAACCTTCTAGTCAATGAGTTTAAATTATTCAAAGTGGAGCCAAATGAAACAATTGTTGATATCAATACAATATTCACCTTGATCATAAATAAATTAAAGAATTTTGTAAATGTACTACACTGGTGAATAACTAATAAGGAAACTTATTAGAATTATTCTAGCTTCATGGAATTCCATACTCACAGAAATTGAAGAATAAAAAAATCTATCAAATTACTCATATGATGTATTCATTGGCTGACTACTTACATCTGAGATGAAAATCAGATTCTCAAGTGAACATGAACATATTAAGAAAAAGAAGTTTATTGCTTTGAAAAATGAAAATTCAAATAAGAAAATTGACTTAGGTGATGACAACGATGATGATATGAGTGAAGAAGAAGCTCTTCTTTTCAAAAGATTTAGAAAACTGATTAGAATGAAAATTCATTGAAACAAGAAGCTAAATAATGCTTTCAACAACTACAAATTTAACAAGATAAAACTTAAAGATAAAATCTTAGAAACTTCATACTTCAACTATAAAAAAAGAATGGCACTACAGAACGAATTGTCCTGAACACAAAAAGTAAGGTTTTAAGAAAAAGTAGGCTATGTTAGCCACATAGAGTGATAGTGATGAATCCTCCGACGCTGATAAGGATGCCTAAATATGTTTTATGGCTGACAATGAATCTTCACAAGATGATGACATCATTGATAAGGTAATGCTTACTGTTCTATCCCATAAAGATTTAATTCATGTGTACTTTAACTTATGTGATATGTAACATCCCATTCATTTTACATTTGTTCATATGAATACATGTCATGAATAAATAGAATAAAATATACATTGCATTATAAATTTAATAAAATAGGGTACGCTTATATCGAAGTATAATTTTAGTTAAATAGTTTATATTATTATTATTATTGTTATTATTATTATTGGTATGGTTATTACTATTAGTAAGAAGGGATAAAATGGACTTTTAACGGTAAAATAATATTCTTAAGGATATTAAATGCTTTGAGTTGGGTGTTAATAGCCTTAGAATTCTGGAAAGAATCTAAAGGGAAACGTAGAAGGAGTAGAAGAAGAGATAAGGAAGAAGAAGAGAGGAGGAGGTTAAGGTAAGTACATGAATTTGTAATAATATTTTCTTAGTGTTAGAGATTGAATCTGAAAAAGTTGTAAGAACAAAAATTGTTTATCTATATATTAAGATTATGCCTATAAAATTTGGGAATTTTTGAGTGAGTTTCGTAGAAGATATGATATTTAGAAGATTATATGCATAGATCTTCCTTATCAAAGAGATAAGGTGATGTTTGGAATTATGCTGCAATTATTCTACAATCCAAAAAATTTTGATTTTTGGATATGTTATAATACTATATGTCTAGTTTAAGTAGGAAAAATAATTAACTCGACTCAGTTTGTGTAAAAAAAAGTTATTAGTGTTTAACTAAGAGCTATGCAGATGAAATTATGCAGAAATAGGGGTTGAAAGAAAATTATGTAGTAAACCGTATAATTGTCGGAAAATTATGAAATTTTAGTATGTTGTGAATTTACATGATATGAGTAAAATAAAATAGGAATTAGTGAATTTGGATATTTTAAGAGAGAGTTATGATTTTTTAAGTTTAGTAAGGTCATAAGAGCATAAACGTAAAGAGTATTTGCACTGGAAGTAAAAGTAGAGTATTTATATTAATGTGAACTTGTATGTATAGGAAATCAGCGTGTTGAGGATATTCCAGAGACCGGATCAAGTCGTTTTCAGGAAAATTAATGGTTAAATTGTGAGTATAAATTTGATATGAATTTACTTGTTATGTGAAATGTAATGCAATTATTTGCAAGTGTGCGTAAAATGATTAATATACTTGTATGTGTGATATTTGTGGACTTGCGTTTGATAGTACATGTATATTGGTTAGAATAATTTGATGTGGCATAAGTGTTCAATGGATTTGTACATGATTACATGAAATATAAAAGGACATTGTGATATACTTGACCAGACACTGCAACTACATGACTATTTGGACCTATAGGGTCAACTACTTATTATATGGACCTATGTGGTCAACTACATGATTATATGGACCTACGTGGTCAACCACTTGTTATGTGGACCGAAAGGTCAAACACATGTTATATGAGCTGGCCAACAAAATTATCTGTTACATGTTACATGATCTCGGGCCAGTAGTTTGGCAGGTAGTATCACAACAAATAATAAATGGTTCATGCATAAATTTATTTGTTTCTATTTGGTACATGTTTTATGTAAATATGTGTTTTATGTGTATGTTTTTTATGTTTATAAATTCATTGATTATTTATATTCACTGAGTGGCTACTTATATAAATCGCTAAATATTTACAGCTAGCTGAGATAGTAGATAAATTATCGGTACAAGAAGTTTGATTCAGTATAGAAGTTATGGACGAAAGGTTGGAGGCTGAGTTCCATCACTCTCTCTCTCTTCTCTCATCATGCATTATGTAAAATAAATTAGTGGGCCCATATGTAAAATGTATTCATAAGTTTGTTGATGTTTTGTAATATCTATATAAAGTAAATATTTATGATATACTTATATGATATATCAACGGTTATTCATTGAATAATAAATGCAGAGTTATTTCAAAAAAAAATTACCTAAATTTTTACTAGAATTATAAAGGTTAAAAGGGTGTTACAGTTATTAGGTATCAGAGCAGAGATATGGTCATAGGAACGTACACATGCATACATGACATTGTACTTGATATGCATCATCATATAATATTTTACTTTATCATATTACTTTATCATATAGGGCTGATGAGAGCCAAATGAGGAGAGTGGAACCAACCATCCTACCTGTAGGACCACTAGAACAAAATGTACGACAATCGCTACATATTCTCATGCATTATCAAAAAGTTACTGTTAGGGAAATACCAATACCAATTATTCAGAGGGAAAAGAGGTTTAATCAATTGAAGAAAAATGGTGCTGAAGAGTTTAGTGGTATTACTAATCTAATAATTGTACAAAGATGGTTGAAAAGACTGGAGAGAGTTTTTAATATGATGCATTGTACACCTAGAGAAAAATTTGATTATGCAATGTTTCTGTTACAAGATGACACATATGATTGGTGGAAAACTGTTCCTAGTAGTACTGCTCATCCTCCAGTTCTTATATGGAACGAATTCATTCAGCAATTCAAAAATAATTATATGCGAGGAGAATACTTGGAGGAGAAAAAAAAACAATTTGTGAACCTGAAACAGGGGAAAATGTCAGCAGCTAAGTATGAAGTGAAATTCAACCAGTTGTCCGCTTATATGCCTTTTTTGGTAGTAACAGAAAGAGACAGGTGTAGAAAATTTGAGGACGAATTAAGATATGAAATCTGTAGTAGAATTCCAGCTTCAGAACTTAAAACTTTTACAAAATTGAGAAATGTTGTTATTAGAGTTGACAAACTGGAAAAAAGTGGCTTACAAGGCTCGAAGGAGTAATAACGACTTCATTGGTGAACAAAGAAAAAAGTCGATTAAGCAACACACTTATTCATCTCCATCTCAGGGTAGGGGAGGACATTATGGAAATAGATGAGAGAGAACGAACACCACAACTAATTCCAGATAGAGTTTTGGGCAAAGTTCAATTCAGAAACCACAATGTAATCAGTGTGGGAGATTCCATGATGGAGAATGTAGGAAATTAATTGGAGCTTGTTACTTATGTGGTTCTTTTGATCATTACATACGTAACTGTCTAAGAAGAGCTAGATCATCCGATATGGCTACCTCAGAGGCTACAGTTCAGAATAACAGGGTTAGTGGCACTGGTATGGTAGCAGAGGTCACTCTTAAAACTAGAGGTGCATTTGGAAAGAAAGATTACAACAAACCTTAACTAAGCTTAGTCAGTGTTAAAGTTTTAGATCTTTAAAATGTTTTATCTTTAGAAAAATGAAAATTTTTGATTTCAAAAGAAAAATTATTATTTATTTAATTTTAAAATCATCGTTTACTCACATTGGTATCTAGCATGTAGCCCCTTATATTCCTTAGCATTCTACTTCAGATATTTGGAGAAATATTAGCATTGGATCTTGGTTATTTAAGGATCCGGATGTTGGACTCTTTCGAATCAGATCAGATCTTCAGAAGAGATATCCTCATCATATATAAGGGGAGAAAAGTCTTTAGCCATAACCAATCTATAAATTGAAATATTTCAATAGATACCTGTAATTAAATAAATGACCTACTAATTGACATCTCTTTGAGTTATAGAATGTCAAAATATCAAAAATCAACCAAATCAATACGTCCTATCATGAAACTCAAGCTAGTAGATACAAGATAAAAAAATCTAGCATATTATTTATTAAATTCAGCCTTTACATGCAGAGACTCTTTTGTGATCAAAAGAATACGTATCTTCTTTCGCTGCAGGCTAAGGTTACTTTGTCTCTTACAAAGTAACCACTACTGTATGCTTGATAGCCATTGGATCACATATTCAATGGCTATCCAATGACTATCAATCACAAAATAATGGTTACTTTGTAAAAAATAAAGTAACCATAGAAGTTCTCATCTTCTTTCTAAAAATATGTAAACTTGCTTATTTTTTGTTTTTTATTTTCAAATAATAAAATTATATAAATTGCAAAAACATACAATCTTTATATAAACTTAATTTTCAAAAAGAAAAAAAAATATTCTGAAATCCCAATATCCATTCAATCATAGAATTTAAGGCATAAATCTTATTTTTATCCAATATTAATCAAATACATGTTACACACAACATGGAAACGGAAACAGTATAGTATGATAATTCTGTAACCAACCAAAAGGATTGATTGTCTTTTTTTTTTGCTAATTCTGAAATTAAATCTTAAAAGTTATATTTGGTATATGGAGAATATGATAGAATGTTAAAGACCTGTTATATATTTTATGGTTTTTATCAATTTATCAATCTCAGAGCATCATTAATGGTAGGTTGATGAGGGATTGATGAGATTATAATACCATTGTGAGAGGTTAATGAGAATATAATACCATTTTGAGAGGTTAATGAGAATATAATACCGTTAAACAGATTGGTCTGCACCAATCTGTTTAATAGTTATTTTTGTGGGACCCACTCTAATATTATCTTATTTATTTAATATATTTTTTTATTTATTGTTAAGTAAGAAATAATGTGTTATAGAAAAAGTGGATCCCATTAACTGAGTTTTTGATAGTTTAAATTGTGGAGAAGAGTTTAATAAAGTTAATTTATTATGTTGGATGATATATAGATAACGTGGCGAGTTAATGGTATAAATCATTGTGGATGCTCTTAGAAGCAGGTCATGGGCTGTCGTGCAGCCCAACAAACTTCTTGTACATTTAGGATCATCAACAATTGTAAATTTTTTTAAGCAATTAAAATCCTCTTAATAAGTTTGTGTTTTTTAGTATGATAATTAGTAATATATATTTCTGCAAACAATTTTTTTAAAGAAAATACGGGTTCAGAGGCATGAGGAAAGGGAGACATCCCAACTAGGTTGGCATCCCTCCCTACACCTCATGGAACTCAAAACCCAGAAAGTTTATATTAATAAAGACCTCCAGAGGAGATCAGCTATTTACAAAGTGGGAAAGGGGTTCAAAAGAACATCTGAAACATGAATACTAGAGTGAGTACAATTCTAAAGAAAAACCGCATTGTGCACACACTTTAAAAATAAATCACTATTACAGAAACCAGCTTGAAAAATTTACGAGTTTCGACGCTTCCAAATTTCCCAAGCCAGAAGCAGCCAAAAGGAGGAGAACAAAGATCGATGAGTCACATTCTTGAATAAACCTCTCCATTGCAAAAAAAAAAATTCATAAGTAGTTTGCAGGATAACAAAAACAACATCTAACCACTTCAACATCTGATTCCAAAATTTGGTATTGTCAGAGCAGTGAAGTAGAATATGATTTAGAGTCTCCGCATTCAAACAAAAAGAGCAACTAATATCCGCTTCCGGGATAATATGCCAAGCAACAAGAAGAGAACGAGTCGGTAGATGACTATAGCAGAGTAATAAAAAAATGAACTTTACTTTCAGAAAAACCATTGATTTCTAACCAATCGAAGAGCAGCACATAGCTAAGGGAATTTCAGATCGATGTTATTGATAAACTCGTTTAAAATTGGCTGATGTGAAAGCTGTCCCATGCAAAAAAAAACTATCTGGTCGAGGATGTAAAACAATGGATGACAGTACTGTAGAAAGTTCAGATTGCTCAAACTGTTCCTGCAGATGAAGGTAACGAAACCAGAAAGGTATACCCGAAGAAAGGACAACCCCAGACAACGCACTGGCCATTGTAACATTCAACTCCACAACTAAATCCAATAAAGCTAGAAATCGCAGCTTGAGAGGAGAATTTCCAATCCAAAAATCCTCCTAAAAATTAGCATGAATACCATCACCCCACTTGACTGAAATTTGAGATTTAAAGCAATCCCAAATCAAACAATTATTGAAGGAGCATACTATAATTCCATGCCATATAGGAGAAGAGAACCGAATAGAATCAAAGTTCTAAGAGATCAAATTCACATCACGGATGGACATAACAGACCATAAAGAATTCCGTGGAGGACTACGAGCTCTCCAAATCCATTTTAGAAGAGAAGCAGCATTAGAAATACTAGTGCTTTGGAAATTGAGACAACCCATTCGCCACGGGGAACAAACTACATCCAAGCTAACCTTATATAGACCCCTGTCAAGTACGTCCATAGAAAATTACGCATGTACTGGTAATTTTTTTAGAGACAGCAACAAGCATTTTAAAGAGACTCATGAAGTAAATGGGAATGCTACTAATCACAGATTTCAACAGAATAAGATGACCAACATAAGATAAGCATAAACCTTGTTACATAGCAAGTCTAAATTATAACTTTCTAACAACTGGGCTCCAATCCGCACTCGATAACTTTTTATGGGATAGCGGGACACCGAGATAAGTGATTAGAAGTTTAGAAATTTTACAAACAAAGATCTGAACATACTGAGCAATAGAACTATCTGAAATATTATACCAATAATCTCACTTTTTTCATAATTAATATAAAGTCCTGAAATTACCTCAAAACAATGGAGAAGGTGAGCAAATGTAAGCACTTCTGAAAGATCAGCTGGAAGAAAACAGAGTGTGTCGTCAGCGAACTATAGTAGAGATATGTTACAATCATTATTATAGGGCTGAAACCTAGTCATGAGATTCAATTGAACTACCCGATCAACCAAACATTTTAACCCTTTAACAGCCAAAACAAAAAGAAATGGTGAAAGAACCTGCTTAACTCCCCTGTATAAATAAATCGGGCTGGTAGGGATTCTATTAAGCAGGATAGAGGTGGAGGAATTTTGATGATAACCTTTCATCCAATTAATCCAAGTATCAGAGAACCTCATAAAGCTGGAAATCCAGTCTAAGAAATCCCAGGAGATACTATCAAAAGCTTTTCGAAAGTTAAGTTTTAAGAGTAAACCAGACTTTCGGGACCGATACAGATAGTGAACTAGCTCGTACGCCATAAAGGAGCATTCATGAATATTACGACCAGGAACAAAGCCAAACTAACATGTGGAGACCAGCTTGGGAAGCAGAGCCTTTAATCGATTGGTGAGTAACTTAGCAAGGATCCTGTAAACACTATGAATAAGTGAAATTGGCTTGAAATTCCGCACATCCTTATTTCCTTTATTTTTTTTGAATCAAAACAGTGAAAGAGGTTTTAAGCTAGGCAGGGAGTACACCCCAATTGTGGAAATTCTGAAAGATCGACATAAAGTCCTTCTTCAGAGTCAGCCATGCTTTTTTAAAGAAGAAAGCATTGAATCCATCAAGCCCCGGACCTTTATTATCTCCACAAGAATTAAGAGCATCCCAAACCTCCTCTTCCGAAAATGGCTCAACTATTTTTGTATTGTCAACCTGATCCAACTTAGAGAAGTTCAGACACTGGAGATTGTATGGTACCTCCCTCACACCCTTAAAAAGTTTTTTGTAAAACATAATCAGACGATATCTAATCTGTACGGGATCCTCTATCAACCTTCTGTCCTCCTTAAGAGAAAGAATTATGTTATTTCTGAACCTGGCAGAAGCTGTGCGATGAAAGAAGGTTGTATTGTTATCCTCTAGCAAAGCCGAAGAGAGTTGAGACTGCTTATGGAGAATTGATTCCATAATTTTAGATTTACGCATAAGTTCATCCCTGATCTTGTTCAATTCCTAAAGCTGATTGTCATTCAATGGTCTTACCACATAGTCAGAAGTCATCGTGAGCAAATTATGTTCCAAGATTCTAATATCATTGGTAGAACAACAAAACACCTCCTTATTCCAAATTTTAATAGCAGTACGCAAGATTTTTAGTGGACCACAGAAAGATACATCCTCATTAGACATGCGAATATTACACCAAGAAATACCAATAAAATAAAAAAAATCAGAGACATCCCACCAGCAATTAAGAGAGCGAAAAGGTCTGGCAAGGTAGTCATGATCTGTAGAGGACAAAAATAAAAGTGGAAATTGATCTGACAAACAAGTATCAACTTTCTTAACAACCTGAAAAGGCCATAAATCCAAAACTGAGGAGGAGACAAGAATTCTGTTAATTCTAGAAAAAGATCTAGCATTGTCCCAAGTGTAGTGACGACCCGAGAGAGGTAAGTCATGTAGTTCACTCATGTTAATAAAATTCTAGAAATGAGACATAGAAGGGGGCACAAAGGTGCCCGACCGTTCAGAAGTATGTAAAGATTCATTAAAATCACCAAAAATAATCAAATTATCCGATCCATTGATTCTCAACGATAAAGATTTACAATAACAAAACCCTCTCAGCCCAATCATTCGGGGCGTAAACACATATAAAAAACGTAGCAAAATCCAATCCAACATAATGAAAAAGGATCCATCTAGCATTGCTTTCAATAATTTCATAAGAATTTAAGGAAGAGTTCTAAGAAATCAGCAAACCCGAGACAAACGAACCGAGCCCACCAAAGAAAAGCCAAACACAGAATGACCCCAACATCTTCAAAGAAACAGGGGATCCAAATGTGTGAATTTTTTTCAAGCAAAACAAAAAAATTCAAACGAAATTTTATAATCAGCGAATTTAGAAACCAGATTTTACTGTGGTGTGAATACCACTACGACAATGCCAACTAATGAAATGCGTAGACATGAGAAAGAATAGACCTAAGATAAGAGTCCTCTACCGAATTATGTTTGTAACTCCTGAATACCAGTGATGACTTGCTCTTTTTTTGCCATGAAAGAGACCAAGTTACTGACCAAGATTCCATGTCACCTCATCTTCGTTTATTACAGTAGGGGGAATCGAAGATTTGAGAAACCAATTACGATTCTCTATGTCAATACTCGTATCAAAGGAGCTGTTGATGCTCATCGGGTCTCCTAATCTACACTGCAGAAGCTGTTTACCATGTTGTTTACAAGATCGTTGCTCTCTCAACAATGGACAC
>CAOJCR012884188.1:0-14559 GCA_948330485.1 Euphorbia neoarborescens | reverse complement strand
CCTTAATCTGTTTTTTATAAAACCAACTGATATGTGTTATAAGCATGTATGTTAGGACTTTATGTTATGATAGATATCTAGCTTAAGTGCTGTATCGATCGATGTGTGTGCTCATTGTGATTCCATTTTCTGATATTTAGAAAATAGCTGGAAAGTCACTTAGGATTGTTAAGTTTATCGTATTATTGTTGTGATAGCTTGGTATGATTTGTTCAGTGGCTACGCTGCTAGTTTTGTTTCTAGATTTTATTCCTATGTTTAATTTTAGCTAGCTATATGCTTTAGGTTGCTGTCATTGTTTTAGTATAGTGTTAGGTCTCAGGATACTGTTAATATTTTATGCTGTTCATATTTATCTGTTTGGCAGTTGTGCATTTTGTGATGCCTCTGGTTTATGGGTTGTTGTCCATCTTCTGATCATTCAACAAATAAACAGCATACCTCATGCAACTGAGAAGTATACCATATGCTGCTTTTAGAAACCTATGCTCAATATACATTTCCTGATATGCTAATTATGCTGCCCTGTTTGCTACTATATTTGTATGTTGTGCTGCTATGTTTATATGAGGTGCTGATGTTAATCTTGAATGCTGCTGTTAAATCTGAAGCTTAAGCTATACTGCTTCAGCTATTCTACCTAATGATTGACAGCAACTTAACAATCCAGTTAGAAGTTCACTCTACCAGCTAGAACTTATCAATCTATGCTGTTTTTTAGTCAGTTCATGGTCAATTAGTCAGTTCATGGTCAATTTAATTCACATAAAGGCTATATTATATGGTAGCTTGATGACTGCCCAGCTGTTAATCTTAGATTACGTTCTTCATAATTAATCTTATGGAACCTATGGTTTATAGCTTGTGTTCTTTTGTCTTTAAAATGTGTTGGTTGTTTTTAATCATTAGTTCACTGTTGCCAGTTTTGTAAACAAATATATGTTATTGATAGATACATGCTCATATATTATTTGATCTTTGTGTGTATCGCTGGTCAATGCTACTGAAAGTACATACCGTGAGATGGTAAGCGTGTGAGCTTATGACACTTTCTAATAAGTATTACTAGGTTAGGATTACCTAATCATGGAGTTCGAGACTTCATTGGTTATTCTGTCAGTTTCATTGGTGATATGAATTTTTGTGCAATTTTTTGCTACACTGCATATACTGCTGAGCAATCCTCTCGCATTTAAAAAGTGAACTCATAAACTGTTGGTTAAGTGCTTTGCTGCTAAGTGAAACACTAGTAAAATTTCTGTTTAGAGTTTTCATCTAAAGAATCTGCAAACTGTTTCTATGCTACTAAGGTGCTCTATAGAATCTGTAGTCTGAATTCATGAACTAATGGTTATTGCACATCTGCAGCTAACTCTACATATTGCTCACATAGTTGACTACTAAGCTATATTTGTCATACTGATAGCATCACTTAACCTTCGGTAAATTCTGGCATAAGTTTTTATGCTGCTTACACTGTACATGTAATTAACTTCTACTTGACAATGCTCACTGTATATACAACTCGAGCTTTCACGTTGTAAATCCTCCCATTTTTTAAATGCTAAGTAGGTCGTACTATAGTTAGCACTTTCACTATCTTACTACTGAATATAAAGCTCTTCGCTTTTTGATGATAAAGGGGGAGAAAATGCTAAGTATTAAATGTGTTATGTCATGTGATTTTTTTAGTGTTGGTATTGTTTTTGACTTTTATTGTGATTTTTGAATCTTGATCCATATTAAAATTGTTATCCTGTTGAGATTTGATAATGTTGTGATATATGAGCCTTTAAGGCTTCATAGCATTTTTGGTATCCTACCATCAGATTCTGGTGTGACTAATTGGCGAGGCTTAAAAGCATATGACATGAGCCTTTAGGACTTGGCCCATTTCTTGTGGCTCTTATAAAGTCTTATAGTCGGTCCAACCATTCATATGACTTTAGTCAATATTTAAATCTCCCATTGTGATCTTGAACAAACTGTCTCATGCTTTACTTGGTGTTTGAGCTTGCATAAAATCTATGTTATGGACTTTTTTTAAAGCGGAAATAATTTTGCTCCAAATGCTATCTTAGGCCCCATAGTCTATTTATGGCTCTTAAACTTAGATTTGTTTTGGGCTTCACATAAATATACAACGCTTTAGTGCCTCTCAATGGAAAGGTCATCCTAAAGGATGGCTGAAGTTTTATATCGACGGAGCTTGTGCAGGTGGATATACACTAGTTCACAATATGAATCTAGCTCCTTGATATTGATATGGTGGAGAGTATCAAGGATGAAGTTCCATTCCAATCTATCACAAGCTTTCTCCAAATCAATTTTCAACATTATAATTCTCTTTTTGCTTGTTTTCACCCTTATAGAGTGGATAAGCTCTTGAGCCACTATGATATTATTACTGACTTGGCGCCCGAGAACAAAGCTACTTTGGTTGGGACCAATTACAAGAGGCATAATGCTTTTAAGTTTTGTGGAAATTATCTTTGTGATATAATACATGGCACAACCTTATGGGCCAGTATTGAGAAAAGTTCTCAAGCTGCTCCATTTTAGGAATTAAGACCAGGAGAGTCTTATTCACTGTAGAAACATATTAACACTTTCTTTCACTGTGCTCCAATGCTTTTGGAAAAAGGCTGCAGTTAATCCATCACTTCCTAGAGATTTTAAAGCCCCTCATAATGAATACAACATTTTGAATATCTTAATTCATTACCAAGACAAAATGTTTGTTCGAGTAAGTGCTCATATATTCGAGGGAAATCTTGAATGCATGTGGCTGAGTCCATGAGATTTTGATCTGTAGTGAAAAGATCCCCATAAAATTCATTTGCCATTTCCTTAAGCTCGCTTGATCTGTCTCCCATTCGAGTAAGTGCTCATATATTTGAGGGGTTTTTAATCATGTCAGTTTTGTTCCTTTTGTGTTGGATCATTGTCGAGATATGAAAATAACGAGTGTTTTTGTCACCCTCTTTAATCCAAGCTTTCTTTGAAGGTTAGAACCAAAGCAATTCTTTTTGTTTGAGAGAGAGATCACGTGCGTGTCTTAATTCAGATTCAAGAAACTTAGATTATAATCCTAAAAATTTGCCAACGCTCGAGCAATACTAACAAGTTTACGAATAAGAAGCCTTTTTCTATAACAAAACGACCAAACACTTTCTTGTTCCAATCCCCAATGTTAGACTTAAAATTATCAATATCAGGGAGAACATGATTAACGAGAGTCAGCGGTCGTTAATGAATTTCCTAAACTCTTTATGGGTATTCTAGATAGCTAGATACCTAAAAGGTTTATTAGAGTATTTATATGTTATACCTTCCAATGAAAGGAGCAAGGGATATTGATCTGAGTGCCTAAATAGTAAGTTGGTGATGGAGGCATTAGGGAAGATGCAACATTCATGTATCCCCTATCCAGACGAACTTGCAGCTTTTGCCAACACCAAGCAAAGTGGTGCCCATTAGACTCTAGGTCTATGAGACCAGACCCCAGGTCTATGAGACCAACGAATCCGACTGTTTTTAGTGCACTAGGAATATAGAGTTATAATATAATGAACCCTCTTTCTGATCTGGTAGCTTCGTGATATCATTGAGATATCCCACCACAAACCAGGGGTCTCTAGGATTAGGCTGGATGATAGGAATATACTCCCACATAGCACTAACTAGCTATTATGCTTCCATACAGAGATGTAAGAAATCTAATCAAGGACCCATTCTTGCTAATCTTGGCGTGAATAAAGGTTCTGTTCTAGGTGATTATGTCAACATTGATATACCCTGACTTCCAGAACAACCAAATTCCACCAAAAGGACCACATGAGTCAACAGAGACAAATCTAAGATCAAAGTTTTTTTTACTAAGGATACGAGTTCTGTATCCTTCAACTTGAGTCTTAAAAAGGTAAACAAATGCAAAAATAGTGATTTTTCACCATGTCAGAAACATGAGAAAGGCTATATTTATCAGCACATATCCTAATATTTCAAAACATCTAGTACATTAAAAAAATGGAAGGGAAGGACCAAAACTAGGAACATGAGAGAAATCAGAATTTAGGGATATCTCTCTAGTCTTTCTTGCCATCAATAGCTAGTGATGAAACTTTAGGAATATTCTTATTTTTGCTATACTTCCTTCCCACTGTGGATGGTTCATGGGTGATGGAGGATGGGAGAAATTCTTTATTAGGGTTGTAACCTCATTATCATTTCCTTTATCATCATCCATGTCATTGGAGGGATAACTTAATGGTTAAGGCAGTCTTGAAATCTTACAGGAGAGATTTATGGAACTGTTGATCGTCCTCCACAATCATCTTTGAAGTAGAGTAGCTAGGCTTATCTTGTTCTTTACACATTGGAGTAGGGCTCGGGTTGTTAGTGGCTTGGGTTGAGTCTATATCTTATATTTTGGGTTGGGCTAACATAAATTCCACCGGATTAGATATAGAGCTAGCATTACATTAGGGCTGGTCAATTGATTGGCTTGGAATTACTTGGGCCCTCTTTCTCTTGGGATCAATCCAGTACCATGGATTGTCAATCAAAAGCGTGGGTACATGTTAGATTACATGGTACTGGATCAATCCACTAAGAGCATTTTTGTTTGACCCCTATAACACAAGTAAAACCCTAGTAGTATTTGTATTGAATCCTTTGACCTAATGTTGCTATGAACTTTAGTGACTACAAGTGTAATTTCCTTAAAATGCTTTTATCGTTTTGTTCCAATCTCTAAGGTTCTCTAGTTTTCATTATTTGCTTCACTGCCACCAACAGCAATATATTCGACTGCAAATTCAATCTCCTGAGAGGAACGTAACTCAATCCACTGAATGAATGACTAAAGAAGCTTTCAAGTTTTTTTCTCGCCTGAAGAGAATTTTAATCCGCCCTACTGATATCTATGATTTCAATAAGCATGTACACCTCCTTACCAGCTCCTCCTGTGACGACATCTCTCTAAAGCTTCTCTTCTACTTCGTCTCCAAAGGTTGCACTCCTCTCCCTTCTTCATTCATCTCTACTGTCTCATTTCTTTGCAAATTAAGTCACACTAGCTATGCTCAAATGATTGTTAATTCAATGTCAAAGTTTGGGTCTTTACCAAATACTGTAACTTATAATTCTTTGATTGATGGCTATTGTAAGCATGATCAGGTTAAAGATGCTTGCATTTTAGTTAATAGAATAGTAGTGGTCTGGTGACTTTCAATGTAGTGTTTAATGGGTTTTGTAAAAGCAAAATGGTGGCGGAGTTGTTTGTTTATATGGGTTTAATGGTGAAGTGTTGCTTACCAGACGTGGTAACTTTTGGGACTTGGATTGATACCTTTTGTAAGATTGGGGATTTAGGGATGGGATGTAAGGTATTTAAGGAAATGAGGAAAGATGGAGTTGATCCAAATTTGGTTGCATATACTTGTTTGATTGATGGATACAGTAAAGTTGGTGATTTGGACTTCGCATTTCAATTATTTGAGGAAATGAAATGATGTTTGCTTTCACCAAATCTGTTGACTTATTCTTTGCTTATTGATGAATATTGCAAACAAGGGAGGTTGGACAGAGCAGAAAGTATGTTCTTGAAATGTTGGAAGATAGGGTTATTACCAATTCAGTAGTTTACACTTCAATGATAGATGGGTACTTCAAGAAAAGGAATGTATATGCTACAATGTTGTTCTTTAATGAAATGTCTAGGAAAAGAGTCCGGCTTGATATGGTCACATATGGGGTAGTCATAGCTGGACTTGCTAATAATGGTAGGTTATATAAAATGATGGATATTTTGGAACATTTGGCGCAAAGTGGTTTATCTCCTGATAATAGAGTTTTAACCACACTAATGGATGCTTACTACAAGTCTGGAAACGCAAAAGCTGCATTTGGCATGTATATGGAATTATTGAACAGAGGGTATCAGCCTGATGTTGTAACTATGTCAAGCTTGCAAACATGGACACTTTCATGACGCTAAAGCATACTTTTGCAAGGAAAAAGGTAATGAACTATCATATATTGTACTTGTAGATGCAACTTGTGAGAAAGGGGATTTAATTGAAGTTCCAAGCGCTATGAGAGAAATGTCAGAAGCAGGGTTTGTACCAGACAAGTTTGTCTATACTTTGTGGATTGTTGAGCTTTGTAAAAAAGCGCAACTAGTGGAAGCTATTAAGTTGAAGAATAAGATGGTCCAAGAAGGTATTGAAATTGGTCTCTTTACCTACACTGCTCTGATTTCTGGTTTGGCAAGTAAAGGGCTAATGATTGAAGAAAAATAACTCTTTGATGATATGTTGAAAAAGGAAATCACTCCTGACTCTTATGTAGTCGGTGTTTGGATAAGAGGATATCTTAAGCAGGAGAATACTAGACATCTCACTCTTTCAGGAGGATTTGAGAAGAAAGGATTTTCAAGTACAATTAGTGAGCACATGGATAATCTTTCTCAGTTGCAGATCAAGCCTCAATGTTCATAAGTTGAATTCAGTACATTATACTGGAATTCTCATAAAAAGAGTTTCTCAATAGCCTATTTACTTGGGCTTGATTTCACGAGTAACTAGCCACGATATACAAGAAGAATGTCTTCATAGCTTTGTCTCCTTGCCCAGATGAACTAGTTATTCTTCGCTGACTGTGATTATTGGTCTCATTTTCTAGCTTCTTGCTAACTCATGCAATTGATCCAAACATGCAATTGCTTGATACTCTGTCTTGTTATTTAATAGGATTCTGTGGTGTTTTTTCTTTTTTCAAAAGTTGGGATAAAGTGACTACATTCTAGTTTTTGTAAGCAACAATGGGTATTGTGCAGTCATAAAATAAAAAGGTTGTGAGCGGAGCTACTGGCAGCGTAGATTAAGTTTTTTTAATGGACATTATGTTGACTTAACGGTTGAGGATTTTAAAGTTGAAAACTTGAAATTCAGAAGTCATTTTGTTTTTCATTTATTAATAATGCAGACTTGTTTCTTGGTCTGAATATTATTCTCTCATGGATACGTAAAGCATCTATTGATTATCAATTTTTTTAATTGAATTTCATTGTTTTAGACTTGGTTGTATTGGAAAATTATTATATGGAATAAATCTTTACTTTGTTTCGGTGGATTTTCAAATAGATATAAATATGATTGTTTTTTTCAAGAACTTTCTCTGTGATGATTACTTTGATTCCAATATCACTTTACCCTTTACCTTTTTGATTTATTTGTCTAGGTTGTATGTGAATATTTCTGAGGCTGAAACAAATTGAAAGTTCCAAATAAAGCACGCTAGAAGTATCCAGGTTTAACTTTTTCAAGTCTTCAGTTTTCTCAAATTGATAGGAGAAGCCATGGCCATTGAATGCCTTGTCCTTGGTATTGTTCTTCTCTTATACGTCTTTTGGACTTTCCATTCCACATTCCCATTCACTTTTTTTTATTATATCTAATACAGTTAATGTATATGCTAATTGATTTCCTTGTTCAGGTGCTGGACAAGAAGTGGGAAAAAGCTGTGTTGTGGTGACAATCAATGGCAAACGAATTATGTTTGACTGTGGGATGCATATGGGTTACGATGATCACCGTCGCTATCCTGATTTCTCACTTATCTCTAAATCTACTGATTTTTATAGTGCCCTTGATTGCATTATCATCACCCACTTGTAAGTACTATTCTTACCATTTTTTTCCTTTCTAGAAGGGTGATATTTAATTGTTGACATGAGGTGCTTGGTTGCAGCCATTTGGACCATGTAGGTGCTCTTCCTTATTTCACTGAAGTTTGTGGGTATAAAGGACCAGTCTACATGACGGTAATGTCCCTAAGGAGCTTGATAAAAGTTAACCGTGTTTTTTAGATTAACAATAGTTTGAGAGTGAATTTTATGAAAATATTGTTTAAAAAAAAGATGTTGGACTTGTCATGGGTTCTCTGGTTTGGTATTTTAAACGCAATAAAGTTAATTTTGCATTTAGTTCAAGAAGGGAGTGATAAATTGATTTTTGTAGATATAATTTCGGGATTGGGTTTAATCTTTCATATTCATAGGTTTTATTTTATTAAGTTAGCGACTTAAAATGGTCAAGTATCATGTGGAACATTGTTGAACTTAGCTTTGCTCCTGACATGTGTATTGTGTGTGTGAAAAATCAAATAATATCATTGCCCTCAGGAAAAGAAAGGACCTGCTTCACTTTTCTTCGGCCTTTTTCTTCTAATGTTGGATTGAGAGAATTTGGGCGTGGATGCTAATGTAGTGATTTAGTTGCATTCATGAAATGTTTATTTCATCAAGTATGCCTTTCCCCTCATTATGTGGGTTCGTTCTTTGTCTTTGTGGTTTTTGACTGATCTGTTATATATGATTGGAAAATAAGATTTGTATTCAGCTATCAGTACAATTGTTTTGCTGCAGTATCCTACAAAAGCATTGGCTCCTTTGATGTTGGAGGACTATCGGAAAGTAATGGTTGATAGAAGGGGGGAGGAAGAGCAATTTACAGCTGATAATATTTCAGCATGCATGAAGAAAGGTACCTGAAATTTCATATTTTCATTGAAACACTCCTTATGTTAGCACATGGTGATTAAAAATTAAAGAGTTCGACTACAATCTAATGTGATTTCTACAAGCTGCATTATTTTTTCATCTCAAATAAGATTGATAATCAGTATCGAATTGGTTTGTTCTTAAATTTCTGAGGCTTGATTCTTATTACATAATTCTTAGGTTTCTGAAACTATATTGCATCTGTTAAAGATGTGCTTGATCACTCATTCCACCTTCTATGGATTAATATCTGCTGCTTTTGTTTTATTACACATTTCAGTCATAGCTGTCGACCTGAAGCAGACTGTGCAGGTTGACAAAGATCTTCAAATCCGTGCGTACTATGCTGGTCATGTGAGTTTTTTTTAGCTTAATTTGATGCATACTTGATTGACAGTCCTTGTTCTAAAATACGGATGCAATTAATTGTTTGTCACTGTAGTATTTTTCCTTCAGAATTTCCTTAATCTCTTAGTTTCAGTGTCTCTGACCAGGTATAAATGTTTCTATTAAAAAATTGGTTGGGTCAGAAAATAGCCTTATTTTTTAAGAGCATTTAATAGTATGGTGTCTGGCGCAAATAATAAGGCATAATTATCTTGCATAAGAAACTAAAATGGGCCTAAATATTGCTGAACGAAGGAAAAAAAAACCTTGTAATAGCCAACTTAATAGGGAACTAAACTTTGCAAGTTGAGTTCTATAAAATTTACCAAACTGTGAAGCATTTTGTACTGTGAACTATTACCCCTCTCTTTCATTGCTTGTTCTTGTTTTAAATGGTACATGTGGACCAATTTGATTATGAAGTTTTCAACATTTAGGAAGACAATTGATGGTGTAAGCTGGTACTTAAAACCAATTATTAGGAGGCTTGCTATAGAAAGGCTCAATAGTCAAGTCCAAGAAAATCTGAAAGGAAACCTTTTTACATTGTAAACAAAGGCCTAACTAATTCCAAAAGGACCTTTAAGAGGAGATAGGTTTGCCTCAACAATTACTCCCATAAACTTGCAATGTAGGATTCCAACACACCCTCACGCGCAGATCCATTTGGAAGCGTGAAGTCAACGTCGAATCCTATCATTGGTGGTTCTGATACCATTTAAAGGAAGGCCTAACTAACTCCAAAATGTACCTTAAGGAGATAGGTTTTCTCAATAATATAGAGAATAACATACTCTCATAAATTGGCATTGTGGGATTCCAGCACACATTAGATTTTTTTAGTCTATTATCACATATTAGTGAAACTGAGTTTAGTAGCTCTTGCCCATGGATACTATAATGAACTCTTAACAAATTTTTGAAAGGATTGACTCATAATCTGTAAAACTAAGATTTTGTGGAAAATAATTAATCCTTGTCATTTTTAGTCTTGGAAATTTATCTTTGGAATATTAAGGTTGGTATTAAAAAAATTGCATTGTTGTGACCCAGGGATTTTTTTTCCTGGTTAAATGTTTCATCCATTGCCCTAGAACTTTATCAAGTTTATTGTGTATTATGAATTAATGCCAGAACTCTTTAGTAGCACACTTTAACGTGCCTTATAATCTATTGGGGATGATATCATCTATATTCGTGTATACTTTGTTCAGCATTACATTTTTGTCTGAATGTCTGATTCTCAATGTCCAAAAATTTTTAGATAATTAAGAAATAATTGGGGTTCTGAGATTGAAGCTTCCATGGTCTGAACTTGATGGTTTTTTTCTTATGTATATATTTGAATATTTTAGCACTTCCATTAAATTTTCTAGGTTCTTGGAGCTGCAATGTTTTATGCAAAAGTGGGGGATTCGTCATTGGTGTACACAGGAGACTATAATATGACTCCAGATAGACATCTTGGATCAGCACAAATAGATCGACTACGACTAGACTTGCTCATAACAGAGTATGGGGAAATTTTTAATATAAAATAGTGTAATGAATTCCTTGTTACTATGATTAATTCACTTATTTAATTATTGTTGACATTTAAAAAATTTAGAATTTTGAAACTAATAAAAGACTAACAAGGTGTAGCTTCCTTATTCTGCTATGGGCTAATTGATTTGGTAAATGTTGCTAATTTTGGATAGTCAATTGCAGGGGACCACTGCGAAAATGCTAAATGCCAAAATTTATCTTTTTTGTTTAAAGCTCAGCTCTCCTAAGGCCATGTTTTGGCTTGGCATTTATTGTGTATATAGCATCAATAATAGATTCAGTATTGATTTTATAACCCCTTCTGTACATGAAGTCCTGAGAAGTACATGAAATTGACCACAAGAGTTTCTACTTTGTGAAGGAAAATTTTATCAACTAATTAATGGTTTTTCCCTTTAGTTTCATGCTTCATGAGGTTCACCATGTGAGCCTGGTTAGAAAGGCAATCTCGATACAAGATGTCCTTCTGTTGGTTCTCAATAGTAGGTGAAATTATTTATGCCATAAATTAGGAAATATGGATCTTGTAAGTTCTTTTTCATTAGGAGGTTCTCTTTAAAAAATGAGAACATCTTCATGTTTTACCATTATGTATTCATTTGTTGTTGTGGTATAGACCTGTGTTATAGTTCACAAAGCATGTGCAATGATGGGCATTTTTTTCATATAGTAGCATGTTTGCTCTAATGAAGATTTTATTATCTTATACCTTCCATAGGTCTACGTATGCAACGACTATAAGGGACTCCAAATATGCTCGAGAAAGGGAATTCCTTAAAGTTGTAAGTAGATTGATTTTGTTAATTCTCTTTTGTTATTCCTCCCCCTTCTCAGTTCAAGTTCTTTCTTAATAGGCAGAATTTGTATTTTTTCTAGTGGCATGTCTATATAGAGCACTATACGATGTCCTACTACATTTATTGCTATTTTGTAAAATGCGGAATTATACTTTTTTTAAGATTAGACTATTAGTTTTTAAATTGTATTTGCTCATTTGGTGGAACCATGGGTCGCCTAGAGAAGTCATTCCACATCAGTTAAGATAGTTCACTAGGTCTAACCATTCTTTCTAACAACTAAAAGTTCATTTTAGATATAGATCACGACAATATACCATACATTTTTCTAAGCAAAATAGCTTTTGGTTAGTATATCACTATTTTGTGAATCAACTTAATGTAGGTTCATAAATGCATTGCTGGCGGTGGGAAGGTTCTTATTCCTACATTTGCACTAGGAAGAGCTCAGGTATTTTATCAACACCTTTTTGTATCTTTGAGACTATATCGTGTATCTCTAAGGTTATAGTTTTGCCAATATGTAGTGGTATAATTTTGTGGTTTATTGGTAAAAGTTTTAAGGATCACATTTCTTTTACTTATTTTATCTTACAAATTTGAAGCAAACATTTCAATATTCACCCTCAATTGTTCGATGTTTGTGGATGGACACATTTTGGGTTGTTGAATTCGAGACCTAATCTATTGCCTCCAATTTCATATGAAGAATTTGCAAATCTATTGTTATTGGAGGAGTATTCCTAACCAAGTAAATGCTGGGTGTGGTAACATTGTAGCAACATCGTCTTTCGTCATCTTAACTTTCAGTATTCCTAAGGCAAAAATAAATTCATATTGAGCTTTAATATGTCCCTTTCAATCCTTCTGTTTGCATGCAAATTGAACCACCCTCTTCCTTTTCTTGTAGTCCTGCATTATTGTTCCACTCTCTCCTTCTCTTGGATCCATCATAATTGATGTATGGATCTAGCGGATTTCCTTAGTTGAGAAATTGAAGTTCTTGATAGGTATGGATACAGTCTTGTTCTATAATTTGGCGATGAATTTTAAGATCTTTATTGGGTGTCTAGCACTTCCTGTGGAATTTTATTATTTTGTTTGTCTGTTGGATGTTCTATCAATTCGACTCTGAATAATCATCTAATATGTAATAACCACTTTACTCCTATAGGCTCTGACTTTTCTTGAAAACATTTTATCCATGTTCTGTTTTGAATGCAAGTTAATGTTAGTTCCAATATCAAATCTTCTCCTTGAGATGGATACGGGATTCAAATAATGTTTTTTGGTGATTGAATGCAAGTTATGCAAGATTTTTCAGTAACCAATTTGATTCAACAATTGGGCATTCTTATGTTTGTTATTATATATTTCTTTGTTTTGTTTGTCTTGTGGATCATTTCAAGATCATTTTTGGTTGTAACTTTTAATAGGCATCTGCCTTGATTGTGTCATATTCCGACCTTCCTGTTTTGTGATCTTTTCACAATTATATCACTTTCCATTTAGGAACTTTGCATATTGTTGGATGACTACTGGGAGCGTATGAATGTTAAAGTTCCAATCTACTTCTCAGCAGGTTTGCTCGGTGCCTGCCTTTAATCTTTGGCATATTTAAACATGTTTAACTGCTAAAACATTGTTTTCTGAATCATCAAAATACCTTCCTCTCCACATTTATCTCATATTTGTGATTTAAAACTGTGAAGATAAAATTGATAGAGTTAAGATCAGTCTGTGTATGAGAAGAAATATTTTTTTATGAACATTGGTTGCAGATACATTCATTTTTCGATGATAAGAAATATTTTATGAACTCTTCTGGTTGCAAATACAATCGTTTTTCGATGATAAGAAATATTTTATAAACTATAGTTGCAAATACATTCGTTTTCCGATGATAAGAAATATTTTATGAACTCTGGTTATAAATACCTTCATTTTTGTAATCAGAGATGGGAAAACTCTATATGTTGTATTGCTGAATACTTTACATCTATATATACAGGTATAGGAAAACAATTAAGGAAATTGACTTATTCTAATTCCTAAAATTGTGCATCTATTATCTCCTATAACTAAGCCTATCTTTATGGTAATTAATCTATTTACAGTAACACTCCACCTCAAACTAGAGCATAGATATTGTTCATGCCCAACTTGTTACAAATGTAGTCAACCTGAACCCCATTTAGTGTTTTGGTAACTGCTCTCTTGTACGAACATATTTTGGAGTGATCAGATTCTGTTATAGCTTCTCACGAACAAAATAACAATCAATTTCAATATGTTTGGTTCGTTCATGGAATACTGGATTAGATGCAATATGAAGCTTTGCTTGGTTATCACACCATAGTTTAGCTGGAGTTGAAGCTTTGAGACCAAGTTCAAAAAGGAGGTGCAAGTCCACATAATTTCACAAACGGACTGTGCCATAGCTCGATACTCGGATTCAGCGCTAGGCCGGGAAACTAATGTTGCTTCATACTCTTCCATGAGACTACATTTCCTGCAACAAATACACAATATCCAGACAATACACAATATCTAGACATTAGATCATCTATCAACCCTAGATCCTGCCCAATCTGCATCCGAAAAACATTCAATCCGAGTATGGCCATTGTTTTTTTTTATAATATTCCTCACCCTGGAGCTCCTTTTAAGTAACACAAAATCTATTCAACTGGATCCCAATTTTGAATAGTAGGAGATGCCATGAATTGACTGCCAATGCTAACCGAGTATTTTAGATCAGGTCGAGTAACTGTAAGGTAATTTAATTTTCCAACAAGTCGTCTATATTTATTCGGATCTTCAAACAATTATCCTTCGGTTGTAAGTTGCAAGTTGGGAGTCATAAGAATGCTGCATGGTTTTGCTCCTAACTTCCTTGTTTTTGATAGCAAGTCAAGACATATATTTTTTTTATATAGAAAAATGCCTTTCTTACTTCTTGTCACCTTAACACCCAAAAAGTATTTTAAGGTCTCCAAGTCTTTTGTATGAATTGACTATGAAGAAATGATTTTAGAGATAAAATCTCGTCCGTGTCACTTCTAGTAATGACAATATCATCTACATACACAAGTAGCACAATGCCAGATGGTGAGTGTTTGAAGAAGACCGAATTATCACATTTGCTTTTCTTCATCCCAAAGCTTTTAACTGTCTGACTGAATTTTTCAAACCAAGCATGAGGACTCTAATTTAACCCGTACAGAGATTTGCAAAGACGAAAGACTTTCCCACACTCCC
>CAOJCR012883768.1:0-10171 GCA_948330485.1 Euphorbia neoarborescens | reverse complement strand
TTTCAAGCACCTCCAGATAAGAGTTAAAAGTTTGATAGCGCATCTCCTTACAGTAGACCTCTAGGCTGCCATCTACCAGTTTAATGATCAGTTCTGAAATCAGTGGCTTGATAGCTAAGCCATTCATGGTCTTGAGAAGCCCGGTGGAAATCTTTCCAATCCAGTAGCTTGCAAATCTCTAGGACTGGCATACTTCAAATCCTTATCATGCATCATACCAAGGAACTTCTACATCATTTCTCGGTGCTCTTTACGTTGTTGTAGAAGCTGTTCTTGCATGGATAACTGCCATGCTGTTAGTGGACCCATTTCTCCAGTCCAACTTGCACCTGCTTGAGGAGACTGAAAAGCGGGTGCTCTTTGCGCGACCCGTGGTGTAAGGACTTCATTTTGAAAATAGTTTCGAAAATGATGATTTTTGCATAAAAGTGATACATGAAACAATATGGTAAAAAAGAATAAAAATAAAAAATGTTTATCATTTTAATAAAAAAAGCGAAAAAATGTGAAGTTCGTGAAGCAATATTGGTTTGAATTGTTTTGTGAGTGCACGTGTGGGGCGGCATTAGACTGCTGCAGCCCTAGCAGCATGGCTGCTACTGGGTAGCAGCAGTCTGTGTTGCTACACCAATACAGCAGTATGGGCTGCTGCTTTGGAGCAGCAACATACTGCTGCCATGTAGCAGCATAAGTTGCAACGTAGGAGCAGCACGTGTTGCTATCTATGCAGCAGCCCGGTTGCTATGTAACAGCAGCTGATATAATTTAAAAAGATTCAATATATAAATCTTAGATTTTTATGGTCAAAAAAATAAAAATACTCCGGGATTCAATTTTAGATATATTTTATGGGTCCAAAGTAATTTTTATGTCATATTTTATAAATTTTAAACAGTTAAGTCAAAATTTTTTTTTAAAAAAAAAATTAACTCATCTTAGTCCATTTTAGTCCGATTCTTGTCCACAACAACTCCAAATCAAGCATAGGTAAGTCCCACAATGTCAAGGTAAGGATCTATTAGCCATGGTAATTATTTTTTATCTGGTGAAATTTTATTTTTCCAACCAAAACATCGATTTTAAATTCATTTTTCAACTTTTATTTAGAAAATGTAAAACAAGATTTAAAGAATAAAAAATGATGGATGAACAACAAAGTAAAGTTTGAGGGTCTTAGAAATGCCTTTCTTTTCGTGTGTTCCACGAGTTGTGTGTTGAGAAGTCCGAGTTTGAGCTGGTTCCGAACACCTGAAATCTAACCGAAAATGTTATACGTAATGTTCAAGCCTTCTTAAAAGGATGTTTTTAAGAATTTGATTAACTTTTACCAAATATTAACCAGAGAAATGGGGATTTTATCAGTTAATACCACGTTTTAATTTGGTTTAGAAGTGTGTTACTGCAAATATGGTGAGTTTGAACTTAAAAGAAGAAAAGAAAGTCTCTATGGTGGTTTTTCTTTAAAGAAGAGTTGAAGATCAATGATTATAGTCTTAAATCCTCTTTTAATACTAAGAGAAAAACTTAAAATGAGAAGAAGCAAGTAAAAATCAAGTAAAGAACAAGAATATAAAGCTTCAAAAAGCATCTTTTTCTTCATTATCAAAAGAAGAAGAAGAACGAGAACAAGAAAGAAGAAGAAGAAAGTGAAAGTATTATTGGATAACCCTACCCTTCTCTCCAACTATTTTCTTTATGCTTTTTCCATCACAAGAAACATCCTCCTCCCTTTGAATTAGATAAATCCCTTTTTTATGGTTTCCGAAGTTTGTCTCCCCCAAAAAATGGTTTCTTTCTATAATGCTTTTCTCGTCTTTTTAGCATCTTTCCTTTTTAATGCAAGGAAAAGCTTTCCAAAATCAAAAAACTCTTTTCTTCTTTTTCATAATTATATTTTAATTTCTTTCATTTTCTCATAACTAAAAATAATTTTTGTTCGTTTATTTTCCCATAATCCAAATTCACTATTATTTTCTTTTTATCTTTTTCCCATAATTCAAATTTATTTTTTTAATTTATTTTAAATTCTTTTTTTCAATAATTCATATTTATTTTGTTTTCATTTTAGGTTTCTGATTATGAGCCATTGAGTGTGTAGGCCTAAAAAATGGGTTTAGGTCCAATTAAGCATTGGACTCATACGCCCAACACCGGGTTTAGCCTTGTAAAAACACACAAAAATCATTTGACTTGGTTTTTTGAATTCTTATTATATAGGTACCTTAGTTCTCAGACTTCTCTTTTGAACAACCTGAGGGAATATAGAAGCATAAAAGGGTCAACAAATGTCGATTTCATTATCACCCTAGGAGAAAGCTCATGCTCATAGTTGCCCCTCGAGCAACTTGATTCATTTTTATGAATACAAGAATACGATAGTAAGTATGGGGGATACTTACATGAAAGTCGAGTCATCGAGACTTGACAGTTGGGGGACTGTGTTAGCAGATACTTTGAAAACTATGTGTTCACTTGAATATGGCTTCCTTGAAGACTCATCAGTTTCTGTTATGTGAATCGTCTTAATTCGGAGGTAGATTTGAACCTGGACTATCTGATTCCATCGATGTTGTAAATGTGAAATCTTTTCGTAGGCATAAAGGCTTACTAGAACACAAGTTGTCTAAAATTCAAGTGGTCTGCTAAGAAGGTTTCTTAAGACTTTTACCCCTATAATCATCTTCCAAGCAAATATGAGTGCAGTGATGTAGTAGTGTAAAGCTTTTATCACTTAATCAATTGTTTTGGGAACAAAAATTGTTATCCCTTCGATTAATGATGAAAGCATTATGCAAAATGTATAAAGATGACATGGTAAGGTTTATCAGACTTAGATGAATATGAAGAAGTGATGTTTTTGCCACTTGGTTTATAATTTTTAAAGCAAAAATTTTTACCCCTTCGATCGATGATAAAAACGATATGAAAATGTGTGTATGATGTGTGAGGTTTATAAGCATGAGTACTTGAATGCATGCATGCATCCATTATTTGATGCTTATTTGTCTTGATTTGTAGAGAGGGATTGGAACGCTTGCTGTGTCAGTGTTTCTGGTGACGTTGAGTTGGGGCCTTAGTGCATGGAATTAAAGGTTCAAGCCAATGTCTCCAGACCCTTTGTGCTGAATTATGACCCCATCCTGGTTAGAAAGCTAAAAAGATATTTATTTGGATCCTAAATTTTGTGTGGACCACTCTAAATCTTGCCTAAGCTGCCCTTTTGTGTTTTCCATTTAGGATTTTTTTTATTTTTTGTTTTCTTTTCTGGCAAGATCTAAACATTCATGTGAGAAGATATCAAATGATATAAGTTTTAATTTGAAAATCGTATTTAAAGGCCTTTAATGCAAGCCTAAGCACAAGGTTTTTTCAAAATGATTTGCATACATTGATCGTGGCAATCAAATAACATTCCAAGCAATCAAACACTTCATTGATGAAGTTGACCTGAAATTTTAAACAGAAAAACGTTACATGTTGTGTCGAGTCATCCCTTATCGTGATGCATCCTTTTCTATTTTCCACTTCACTCACTCGTGTCACTTTTGCCAAATCCGCCCTGAGGGGTTTTCGACATAGTGGGGACTTTTTTTAATTAATATTTTTATATCACACAGTGCTTCAAACAGTCCTAGTTTAAGGGAGAGGTAAACTTGTTGCCGTCTAAATCTATGATCTTCACTCTGCCTTTGGATAATACTTGACTAAAAAGGGCCTTCCCACTTCAGCTCAAACTTCCCATGTGTATCTGTGTGAACCTGCCTTAGCTATTTTAATACTATGTCCCCGGTTTCAATGGTTAGTTGTGATGGCTTACCCCTTTTTCGTTGTCCCTAACCATTCTTTGCTGATATATTTAAAGGTGATCAAGTGGCCTTGAGTCTAACTTTGCCAACCTGGTTCAGCTGTTCATATCTAGATCGAACCCATTCCGTCTCAAGCAATTCCGCTTTGAGTGTAACTCTAAATGATCTTATCTATTTCTCAATGGGGAGTACTGCCTCCATTCTACAAACCAAGATGTAAGGGTTACCCCAGTTGGCATTATGACTCCTATTCGATATCCCCATAAGGCTAATAGGAGTTTATCTTCCTAATCCTGGTAGGTAGAGACAGTCTTGCTCAAAAAGTTCTTAATGGTCTTATTAGCAGCCTATAGAGCTCTATTTGCTTGAGGTCTATAAGGCGATGATCTATGATGTTCAATCTCATGTTCTATTAGTAACTTGTGGTTGTCCCTTGGAATCACACACAGTTATCAGTTACCACATGATGTGGTATTCCATATCTGGCAAAGATTTCCCTCTCGATTAACTTAGCCATGCTTTTAACAGTGATACTAGGATAAGATTTAGCCTCAACCCATTTTGAGAAGTAGTATACTGCGATGATTATATAATTATGCCCATTCGAAGATGGAGGATGGATCTCACTGATGATGTCTATTCCCCATATTAAGAAGGTCCCGGGAGTAGCAAGACTTTGAATCTCAATTGGTGGAAAGTGTTACAGACTTCCATAAATCTCACATTCGTGACATTTTAACACCTCTTGAATATAGTCATATTGCATGGTCAGTAAAAACCACCCTTGAGTTATGATCTTTTTGGCCAGGGCCACTCTGTTCATATACCATCCTCACAGTCCTGAATGCAAGTCTTTGAAAATAGTCTTAGCTTCTGCTTCTACTAAGAACCTAAGCAAGATACCCTCTGACGTTCATCTAAATAATTGTACCTTAAACAATCTGAATTGAGCCGCTAATTTCTAAAGAGTGGTCTTATTTGAAGTAGTGGCACTATTGGGGTATTTGCCCTTTTCCATGAACTGTAGAATATCTCGGTACTAAGGCTTACTGTCAACTATCAACACCAAGACCATCCCATTTTCAAAATAAGGCTTCCATGTTGTTTTTAGAATTAGAGTCCCCATTGGACTGGCGACCAGGATTTCCTATATTTGGGATAATTCTGTAAGGGCATCTACCATTTGGTTCTCATCCCAAGGCATGTGTCAGAATTCACACTTTTTGAACCTGAGGATCTTTTCTGTTGCAATGTCAGTGTATATCCTATTCACCATAAATTTGCTTGATAAGCAGCGGGGAGTCCCCAATAATGATGACATCTATAGCTTGCAAGCTGATTAGTGTGTCTAACCCGAATAAGCAAGCTTTGTACACTATCTCATTATTGGTGACTTAAAATTCTAAGAGCCTAGATAGTGGGATTACCTCCTTCTCAGGAGTGGCAATGACAAACCCTAGTCCTACTCCAAGCTTATTAATAGCTCCATAGAATTACATTACCCACTGACTGGGCTCAACTGTTGTGACTGCCAACTATTCATTGGGGAAATCCAAATTCGCAACATAATTAGACTCAATGGGTTGTTGGGCTAGAAATTCTGCCACTGCCTTCCCTTGATGACTTTCTTGGTAACGTAGACCACATCAAATTATGATAACAGTAACTACCACCTTGAAAGTTTTCCTATTAATACTGGTGCATCCACCAGATACTTCATTGGATATGTTTTGTATATAGTAATGATCTGGTAAGACTGGAAGTACTATCACAGCTTCTTCATCAGCCAGACCATAGTCGCATAGGTCTTTTCAACCACGTTCCACCGATATTCATAGTCCAAAAGTTTCTTACTAAGATAGTGGATTAGGAATTCATATTGATTCTCATCTACTTGGACTAGCATCGCCCCCACAGAACTTTCTTTAATGGCTAAGTATAGGGTCAATAGTTTTCCACCATTAGGAGGTTGAAGGATAGGTGGGCTAGGGAGATAGGTTTTGATCTTGTCAAAGGCTATTTGGCACTCAAGTGTCTATTTTATTGGTTCGTTTTTTTCTAAGAAGTTTGAATATGGTTTCACAAATGATGGTTTCCTTGGCTATAAAGTGGGTTACATACTATAGGGAACCGAGAAAGGATCTAACTTATTTTTTCTATCTTGGAGGCGGGCATCTCTTGTATAACCTTGGTCTTGCCAGGGTCCATCTCATTCCCCCATTGGCTCAGCACATGACCTAGTAAATTGCAAAAGTACACACTTCTTTGGGTTTAGTGGAGGTTATATTTCTCTATTCTGGTCTTGAACCAGTCCAGAATCTTAGGATGCTGTATTCGATCAATGGACCTTACCAAAATATCATCAACATATACCTCCACTTCCTTATGGACCATATCATGTAGTAGAGTTGTCATAGCCCTCTGATATGTATCCCCAGCATTTTTCAATCCAAAAGGCATAACCTAGTAATAGAACCTACCCTATTTAGTGATGAAGGTTGTTTTCTCTTTATCCTTCTCATACATTAGAATCTGGTTGTACCCCGAGAAATCATCCAGGAGAGAGCAAATAGCTGATCTTGCGGTACTATCAACTAAAACATCAATGTATGGTAATGGAGAATTATCTTTGGGAGAGGCCTTATTGAGATCCCAGTAATCTATACAAATGCTTATCCTGGTATCTTTCTTCACTATTGGCACAATGTTTGGTAACCACTTCGGGTAAATAACCATATCCAAGAACTTGGAATCTCATTGCTTCTGAACCTCTTCTATTACCTTTTTGGCCCATTATTATCTGAGGCATCAGAGCTTCTATTTTACTCGAGTGAATTTCATCAGTTGGGATCTTGTGCTGTGCTATTCCCTTATCCACCCCGAAGATATCTTCATAAGACGAGGCGAAGGATTGAACATGATTTTTTAGTACATTTTCCAATTCTCTCTTTTTCCAAGGGATAACTAGGACAATAGTTGTACTATTTTTAGCTCATTTAACGTTCCAAGATTAATTTCCTGCAATAATACATCTTGAATGCTGCAAACATTAAATGAATACTTAAATAAAAGCACAGAACCATCAAGAAATAAGTCACACAAGTAAGCAAAAGAGTCATTCATTGCATTAACGACCTTAAAAGTAGAATTGTTCACACCAAATATAGAAGATACATCATAAATAAAGTCATCTACCACAGGCGAGAGGCCTTCATCTTCAAAAGTAGTATCTTGTTCAGTAGCATCTTCAATATTCATCTTCATATCTAGAGCCCTCAGTATTTCTACGATCTCCATAGCCTTTCCATTGATCAGATCTGATAGCTTCTGCTTTGCACATCCAAATCCCTCTATCATCAGCTTCTAGATGTAATCCTCCACTTTGCTGACTTTTTCATCTGTTGGCTCAACCTCTTCCACTTGGGCAATGATTTTATCAGATTGTGGTTCTGGCTTTGGTTCGAGCTCAAGCAATTTCACCACTTTATACCCATTGACATATGAACCAAAATTCCCCAAATCTCAAAAGATCTCAAAACCTAACAACATAGTTCTACTCAACCCGACTAGCTCTGGCTACCCCCGATATAGCACCTCTATAGTCTGGACTACTGCGCTCAAGGGATAAGGCCTTTTCCTCCATTAATGCCTCTCGTTTTTGCCAATATAGTTGATACCCTTTGGGTGCTTCTGGCCAATATCGATGTCAAAATTAGGCATACCCCGTAGATCCTTTTGGCAGGCCTTTTCTAGGCAGAAACTATAACTAAGCCATATAGCTATTCACCCATTCAGGCGGTGAGTAGTCGTCCTTATTTTTCCCTTATTCTGTAGTGCTAATCATAGCTACTTGAAAGCCATAGGTAGGCATTCCCATTTCCGCAACTGTAGCCACCATTGTCGGCTCCTCGACACTAAGTGTGATAATCTTCCCATTAAATAGCACTTGCAACTTCTGATGTATACTGGAAGGAACTGCCTTCAGGTTATGAAGTCTGGGCCTTCCTAGAAGTAGTGAAAAAGTTACAGGAATGTCGATAACTATGAATTCAACTATGGACTTTACTTCCACAATTTCCACCTCATTCTCAACAATGCCTGTCACTGCTCTTTTTCTATCGTCAAGAGCCCCTATAATAGTCTACGTCCTCTTCAAAGCTTTTTCATGGAGAAAGAGAAATGGAAACATATTTAAAGGATACATATGTAGAGTCGAGCCATCGTCAACCATTACATATGGCATTTCTAATCTGGGATTTTCACAACTAAAAATAGGGCACAATTATGCTTTTCCCTTCCTTAGGCATATATGCATCACTGATTGGATAACATACTTAGTTTTCTCTTCTACCCCAATCGAATTAGTGGTTTTCACCCTACCAATTAGAGCACACACATCCTCAAGAGAAAATAGTGGAGGCATCCACTTCCAATAGCTTCTTCACCAATGCATGGTGGTGTTTATTACTTTCCATCAGCAGTTGCCAAATGCTCACTTTCGTAGGGGTTTTTGGTGTGAAAAATCCATATACACATGGTGTGACGACCCCACTTTTGTAGGCATACATTGGTGAAAACAATGTATGAAGTTAGATCATCAGTCAAACCAAAAGCGGAAAAATTTTAAACTTAAAATATCATCCAAAAGAAAGAGTAACAAAATCCACCATTCCTATTACAAGGGTTCAATTCATTATTCAAAGTAAATAAATTTAATCTAGCAAATTCCTAAAACTCTTCTCTCAAAATCCCATAGCAACCCCACATAGCAGTCAACTTCATCATACCACACCTGCATCATTTGAAAAAAGTCGTTACTTAGTGACGAGTAACTAACAAACCATACAATCAAGTTCAAAAATTAAATTGAGAACAAAAGACGAGAAAGAAAACTTTAATATAAGAAAAACAATAATTCCAAAACCAATAGTTATGAAAACTCAAATAAACTCAAATAACTTCAAAATGAGATAACCAATTTCCATAGAAAAATTATACAATAGTATTTGAAAACAATAACTCCTATTCAAACAATCACAATTGCATTGGCACAGACGCTTGGGGAAAGAACCGAAGTCCCCGTCCCTGGTTGAAAAACTGAAGCCACCATGGTGGAAAAATCGAAGCCACCAACAATATCAATCAATCAACGTCTAAGTATGGCCAAACTCTCCCATTCATAGAGGAAAATACCGAAGTCCCCTATCAAATGAGAACAACAAGACCACCTACGAGGAAAAATCGAAGCCAAGTAGGTCCATCATTAACAGAGAAAAGTACCGAAGTCCCCTGTCTAATGAAAAGTTCAAATAACAAATTAAAGGGTATGTTGTCCAATTGTCGAGAAAAATCGATGCCCGACAATTACCAATGTCAACAAAAAGAATTGGGAGTTCAAAAACCAATTCAAACAAATTCATACTTGGGAGTTCGACAACCAAATCTAAAAAAAATCACAATCATTTCAACATTCTAAAGGAACCACTATGGTTTTACCCTTAAGATTAATCAAGGGTCACAACGACAAAAAAATGAACAACTTCCAAGAAGTCAAAAATCCACTTTTCCAAGAACAATCTTTATCAAGAGACACTTTAAAACTCAATTTATAATCAAATCGAAACTTACACATGCATACATTGAAAACCATTCATACCAAAACCTGAAATCCTTTCAAGTCATTCCAATTCTCACAATTTAACTCAAACATGCTAAAGATAAAAGCAATTTGCATCACAAATCAAAATTTGATAGATTCTGGTTCCAAATTCCACAGAATTTTTGAACATAAAAACACATATTTTGTAAAGCACTTAAAATCAAAGTTGTAGCCACATGTCTTAAAAATTTCTACGAGTTGGAATCATTCAAAAATAAGCTATACAGAAAGAGTTATTACAAATTTACTGGAAACCGTATAGTCTGGAATTTCTCCAGGGACATAAAACATCATCCGACTTCTACAAAATTTTCAAACGTCCAGAACACATATTTTGTCAGAGCACTAAATATCAAAGTTGTAAAACTATATCTTAGAAACACACACGAACTGGAATCGGCTAAAAACGAGTTATACAGAAAAAGTTATCACTCAAATACTGAAAGGGTGCAAGTCTGGAAATTACCCGGAGAAAGAAAACATCAATCAACTTCCACAAAAATTTCGAGCAGGTAAAATACAGATTTTGCCAAAACGTTATAAAACAAAGTTGTAACCCTATATCTTAGCTAAACACACGACCTAGAATCAGCCCAAAACGAGTTATGTAGAAAAAGTTGTCAACCAAAAACTGAAAGGGTGCAAGTCTGGAAATTACCCAGAGACAGAAAACATCAATTGACTTCCACAAAAATTTCGAGCTAGT
>CAOJCR012883247.1:0-10409 GCA_948330485.1 Euphorbia neoarborescens | reverse complement strand
AAGATTCATATGCGAATTATTAATGAGACTTAATCTAAGTGATCATAATTACAGACAAAAAATATAAATAAGAACCAATAGAAAAGAAGGCAATCAATATTTTTAACAATGAGGGTAAATCTTAATCGAAGCAATAAGATCGTGAATATCAGTCACATAAGCAGCAATTAATAACACGAACCAAAGTGAAACCAAAACGTTAAATCAGTCAGCATTTAGAAATATTTCATACTGATTCAACCCGATTTTGATTAATATCTTATATTTTAGAAAATACGTATTAACGTAAAATGTTGAATTCACAATTAGATGAGGACACAACTTAATTTGGTTTGGACTGAAGGGAGCTTAAGGAAAATAAAACTATAATACTTTGACATAAAATAAAGGATAAAATAATAAATAGCTAAAAACTATTTAAGAGAGAAAAAGGATATATATGTGTATTTATACGTGTGAAGGAAGAGTAAAATAAGACAAAAACTCAATTAAGATAAGAAAACACAATTGAAATTAAGATCCACCAAGTGACAAAATAGTTATGGCACATCATAATTAATGGTAAATCAAATGGCATTGTGAGTTGGCAGTTGAATCACACAAATAGGGTATGGTGAATATAATAAATAGGTTAAAGAAAAACAATTTAAAAGAGAAAGAGACAATATATGTGTATACTTGTAAGAAGGAATAGAGAAGAAGAAAAACTTCACTGCAATAGAAATACACAATTGAAAGTTGAACCCACTAAAAGAGAATGACACAAATTAAGAAAACATTCCATGCCAATTAACAAACCAATTAAAGTGAACACACCACCCAACAAATTATCAACAGCAGACAATTACAATTAATAAACAAAGGATACGGAAATATCTGGTCAGTTTAACTTCATCAGCCTTATGACTTTACAGATCATGAAACAAAGTGGCAAATAATCGATTCCAATATTCAGCAGTTCAAACACTCAAAATGCAAACACAATCAAGATTTATCCCATCATGTAAACTAATTTTGCAAAATCAAAAAGAAAATATGAATTGTAAATCAACGGACTAAATACCGCATCAAGATCGATCATTCGAAGCACCAAATCAAAAGGGCATACTTGATTAATGGACAAAATAAAATCGCCAAATGCGTAATAAACTTAACTAAAGCAATGAACTCGCATTCATGAATTTAAAATAGAGCATGGAACTAAAACTTTTCTGATTCATACGATTTCAAGAAAGAAATAACGTATTTAACACAGGCAATTTGCATCTATAGAAAGAAAGAATGATAGTTAACAACTCATAATATAAGAAGCGAAACAACAGCAGAACAGTTGTGATACCTCAACAGAATTTCCAAAAGTTATAGGCAATCAAACATATCAACCAGAGATTTGAAAACATTAATAACGCAGTAACCATGTTGCAGGAATTGGTTAAGGATTAGATTTCAAAAACTAAACCTCTTGATCGTGAGGAAACAAGTCATCAACAGTCAATGTAAAAATGTCAACATCCAGCGATTCTCAACTAAACCAATTCAATTCATCAATATAACAAAGAGCAGATTCATGATGCGATGAATAAGGATTTATATATTTTTTTATTTCCAGTCTTAGAATATACCTATTTTGTCGTGTGATTCACCGAATTAGAGAAGCTCCCTAAGTACGATCCAATGAATGTGTTTTCGATCAAATCAATTTTTTTACACCAAATTGAAATCTCCGATCGCAACTCCCTTCGATTTTACTCTCCTAATTTCTGTCGAGACTTCTCCTTCATGCTGTCAATTTTTCGCTCACTGCCCTTCCAATTTCCGAATCGCAACTTCAGTTTACAAAAATCTCTCCTATTTCGCAAACCTCAACTAGTAGCACCTCCCTTTGGTCTCTGTAATTACTTTTCTCTCAATTTCTCTCACCCTAATTTTTTTCCAATCGATCCAGAAAACCCCTTTTTTCAATTTTCTCCTCTGATCCCCCTGATTTCAAAGCTCTCCCCCGTAAAAATCCCCCTTCCTTTCGATTTCAACTCAATCTCTTCCTCCCCTCTGACATCGCAGCTCCATCTCCTCTTCAAATTTCAACTCAAAGAAAACTTATCCCTTATTTTGAAAATCAAAATCAGAATCCTATCTCAATCTGCTTTTTTCGGCAAAGGAAAGGGCTTTCCATCTGCATTTTTTGCCAAACGACGTCGTACCGTATGGAGGGAAAAAGAGAGAAAAATAAATGAAAAAAAACCTATGCTTACTTTGGGGATCGAACACGGGATCCTTAGGTAGGGAAGAAGGGGGCTGGCCGCTGGGCAAAGGCCCATTCGTTGTTATAAGGAGAACTTTTATATATATATATATATATGTATGTATCTCTTCTTTCCTCTGTTTTTTTTACCCCATTTCTTTCCTTTTCACTTCGGTTCGATTTTGACTGACTGGAATTATATTCTTAAATCCAATTTGACTCAAATAAAAATCATTTTGAAAAATAATTTTTACAACTTAACCCGACCAAAGCTATTGTTTTAACTCAGTCCGGCTATCATGAAAACTGGTCAACTAGAATTTTGAAATTTTTGTACGGATCATTTATTTCTGGAGCTTCTCATTTGAATCATTCGAAAGAACACATATGCATATAAACAGGTCGACAAATGCTGGTTCATCATAGACCTAGGGTAAAAACCCGGTGATCACACTAGTGAAATAATTCTTTCCTAGTACCTTTCACCTTAGAAGTGACCTCATGGCTTTCGGTGGAAGAATATTTCGAACGATATATGCATGTGAATGCGTGCTGAGGAATTTAAAATGAAAATGGATTTTGAAAATGAATTTGAGGAAACCAAACAAAATCTTTAAGCAATTAAGATTCGCTCGTTTTGGAACACTTTTTACCTTAGAAGCGAGACAAAGTTTCCACAGACGAGGCCTTAAAAAATACGCGTGTAAACGCGGGCTTAAAGGCTTTATTTTTAAAGTCAAAATTTAAAGGTGAAAACGTTTTAGAATGATTCAAACTCGAACCTTGAAAAATGATATTTGGAGTCGCCATCCAGTTCCAAGCTCTACTGAAATTAAATAACGGTACCGCTCAGACCCTAGGTCTCGAATCCAAAACTGTGATCCAGAGATTGGGTTCAGACAAGACGTCTACTTATCCTGTTTCTAAAAGACCTTTTAAGAAAATCGACAATATTTTAGAAAACGAAACATTTTTAAAGACCTAATTTGATTTTATTCTTGAATTTAAAGTGATCGCGCAAGCATGGAAAGCGATAAATATACACGTAATTACAACCTTTCAAATAAGCTATCCTAAGGGGATACATTTGTTAAAAAAAGGGGGAAATGGGGTTCATCCATGCATACATATATACATATATACAAAACATGCATAATTGCTTAAAAATTAAACACTTAGCACACCAACATGCTTGAAATGGACATTTTAATAAGAATAGGGAGATAAGATAGCTCATGGTCATACATTTAGAGGGACATCTGATCCAAAACGATATTATTGGATCAAACATTTTGGGCCAAGGGATGGTCTCGCGACGGCCCAAAAACATTTTTGGCTAATTTTCGAATGGGTTGTGGTGATATTTATTTCTTTTGAAATCCATTTGGTTCGTATTTTAGTTTGTTAAGCATGCATCTTTTGTGTAAGCCAATTATTCGGGAATTAATTCCCTTCATAGATTTGTTTTAGTAGCCCTAATACCAACATTAGTCGGGTCTCTAAACACAGGCGATTATTTACAAGAATTAAAATCTAGGTTTCAGATGCATACAAATGCATATTAAATAGTGGCACATCATCAGGGCACAATAAAGTAAATTAAAGTGCGATAAAATAAAGGCATGTTGGAAGCAAACGTGACTAAAAACCTTTTATTTTTTACCTTAAAATGCAGTAAAAACCGGTTTTATTCAAGTATAAAAACAACCTAAAAGAGAAATGCAGGAAACAGGTCAAAAATAGGATCTTGGGGACCAAAAAAAAAGCTAGTGCTCGACGAGCACTGACTGGGGCTCGTCGAGCACCTCTGTGCTGGACAAGTACAGATGTGCTTGTCGAGAACCTTTGTGCTCAATGAGCACAGATGTGCTTGTCGAGCACAGATGTGCTTGTCGAGCACAGATGTGCTCTTGAGCAATCTATGCTCGTCGAACGCAGATGTGCTCGTCGAGCACATCTGTGCTCTTGAGCACAGATCAGTCTTTTTTTCCTTTGTCCTTAAGCGATTTTAACTCTAAAGAAACTAAATTTTTTCATTAAAGATAAAGGAAAAAACCTATTGCTACACTCAAGCCATTTTCATCGAAATAACTCAATCTTTCACAAAAAAATAGATTTTACAGTGTTAAACCATTTTCAAGCAACAGAACAATGCAGGAAGACATGGCAAAATAACAGTATAGAGGAGATTAGAGGCTCAGTTATACCTTTCTGGTGAAACTTCGTGGGTGTTTGACATTTGAATGTGACTCGAAGTGCTCCGACATCCTACCGCTTTGAACCTGAACCAAGCTTTCCTTGAGCTTTTGATATTGCTGATGACGAACAAAATAACTTAAAAACAAAAATATCTATCAGTTAGGTCTTCTATTTTTAAGCTTTTGTAAAGTAGTTTTGGAGATGTAGATGAACTTGGAGTGGGTTTGGGATTTAGGTGATTTTGTTGAAGGAAAAGGGCTTAAAAGAAAGTCAGAAGAATATGGATGAAGATATTGATGAAGTAGATGATGTTAATGGGAAGGGAATGAGTTTTTTTTGAAGAAATGATGAGAGTAGATAATGATGATTATTGAAGGGTGACCAAAAAAATGGTGAAGGAAAGGAAGCCTGATCGAAAAAAACGAGAGAACAAAGAATGAAGGAAAGTCCAAAAATGCTACCAAAAATTGAAAACCCCTTTTTATCAGCCATTATCCCCCCCCCGCTCCCCACGTAAATGCCTTGATTAATTTGATTTTTATCCTCTTGGTTTCCACATGTCATTCCCTTAGATAGGTGGTCCTTCATATGTCTAGTGTGGCATATTCTTGTCTCCTAATGGCATCTTAAACATAAAATATCTTCTCCCTTTAATTATTTATCCATTTACTTATTTAATTACCTCACCTATTGTAAAATAGATAAAATGGGATTAGGGTAAAAGAGGATTGGGTTAGAATGGGCACATGGGTATGTGGGCTTAGGCCCAAAAGGGGTTAGGCCCACATGTCTATGGTTGGATTTGTCTAGCTCAAAACTCAATAGAAAATTATTTAGTTTGGGTTCTTTGCGGTACAGCGCTGGAGTCATCGGTCTTATTTTAGTCAACTCGAACAGGTACCGAAACGAGAAAAGTAGTTGGCGAATGTCATTTTCATCATAGCCTTGTGATAAAAATATCGGTGCTCACACGCATCCTTAAAGAATATTATCTCATTTAATTCTGTCAAAGTAATCTTTTGTATATCTAGGTTGTTAGATTCATACACAAGAAACAAATATGCTTTACTGTGATTAGCATATCCAATAAATACACAATCCACAAGTTTTGGCCCAATTTTTATTTTCTTTGGTAATGGGGCTATTACCTTGGCCAAAACCCCCCACACTTTCAACTAATTATATGAAGGAATCCTACCTTTCCATAATTCATACGAGGATTTATCCATATTTCTACAGGGTATCTTATTAAGAAGATAATTTGCAGATGACACTGCATCCCCCATAAGTTCTGTGGTAAACCAGAACTAGTCAATATTGCATTCATCGTCTCTTTAAATGTGCGATTCTTACATTCTACAACTCCACTTGATTGAGGAGAATAAATCGGTGTTACTTTGTGAATTATACCATTTTGGAAACAAAATTCACCAATTGGTGTTACCTATTCACCAATACGATCACTTTTGACCACCTTAATTTTCTTGGTGAGTTGATTCTTAACTTCTTGCTTATAAAGAACAAATTTTCTCAAATCTTCATCCTTCCTTTAAAGAAAATAAACATAATAGAATTTTGTTCTATTATCGATGAAGGTAATAAAATATTTGTTTCCCCCCTAGATTGAATGAATTTCAAGTCACAATAGTTCCGTATTTCTTTCAATAGAATGAAATGGGAATCTAGTCATTTTTATCTCAACACATGTTTTACATTTTTTATCTTTGTCAACGACAAATGTGAATGTATCGTAATTGACATGTCCAAGTCCACCATGCCATACATCCCATGAAACAACCATTAATGATAAAGATGAAACATTATTTTCATTCATTATATTAGCTTTACAAGGGATACCGTTGAATTTGAACATCCTGTTACATTCATATCCCTTGCCCACATATATTCCCCCCTTAAACAAAATAAATTTATGGGACTCAAAAATCATTTTAAACCCGTGAGCGCTCAAAAGGCTCCCAAAAACTAAGTTCTTTCTCATATCAGGAACGTATAAAACATTTCGTAGTTTACTTATTTTCCTGAAGTTATCTTCAAAATTATGGTACCCTTTCCTTGATCTTTATAGTGGTAGCGTTGCTCATGTATAGCTTCTCCCCGTTGTCCACAAGAGTTAGTCCCGCAAAAGACTCTTTATCATAACATATATGATAAGTTGCACCGGTGTCTAACCACCACTCTCTCAAATTATTATCTGCTACATTTACCTCAGTAATTACAACAAATAAATCCACATCCGTCAAATCTTTGACTATTGCGTTAACCATTTTAGCCTCAACAGGCTTGGCCTTTCTTGGAAGGCTACAATCTGATGACTTGTGGCCCATCTTATTGCAATTGTAACACTTCCCATTGAATTTGGGCTTTTTGGACACACCCCTTTTCGGGCCCAGTTTTGGTACATTTTTGTCTTTACCTTTTCTTTAGTCATTTTTTACCTCAACCAAGTTCACTCTTGGCTCTTGAGAGAGTTTTCTCTTTGATCCTCTATTATCCTCTTTAATTCTGAGTCAGACAATGAGATCTTCCATATACATTTCCTTCCATTTGTGCTTCAGGTAGTTTTTGAAGTCAGTCTATCCACGAGGCAATTTCTCAATCACTATAGCCACTTGGAAGGACTCATTTATATCCATGCATTTTGAATGCATTCCATGGACCAACAACTATAATTCCTGCACTTGAGAAACCATAGATTTGGAATCAGACATTTTAAAAATAAGAAATTGGCCTACTAAGAATTTCTTAGCCCCCGTATCCTTGGTTTTATGTTTTATGTCCAATGAATCTGACACTTCCTTTGCAGTCTGCATAGGCTCATATATATTATATAAGGAATCAACTATATAGTTTAATATGTGATGCTTGCAAATAAAATTTGAATTATTCCATGCATTCACTGCAGCCAGTATTGTGTGGTTCGTAACATCGTCTCCCACATTGGGATGATCCTTCTCCACAAACCATTTCAGTTGGAGAATAGTTAATAAAAATATCATCTTTTTCTATCACGCCTTGAAGTTCGTACTAGAAAATTTTTTCGATCTTTCTACCAAGTTTACACCAGGAATAGATGCACTGCCTGAAGCACTATTGCTCGTACCAATTAGACCAAATTGTCGATTTTAGTTTTGAGCCAAACCAATTGGATTAAATTGTCCATTTTGGTTTTCAAAAGATTCTCTCACAACAGATATAGACAAATTAGCCATAATAATTTTCCTCTTTCTATAAAATAAACAAAACACTAGTAAGATTATAGAAATAGAAAAACATAGCAAAATATTAAGATTATTAAAATAATCCAAATATTCTCTATGTCCAAAAATCCAAATTAAGAAACTGTTCAAAACACAAAAACGTCCAAAAATTATAAATTGTTAATATATCTAGAAAATCATCTGGGTCCAAATTAATTACAGTTAATGTATAAATTTCTTAATCCTCAACAAGGTATTCCCACAAAGGTAACCTGTAATTTTCTTGTAAAGATTTTTTTATTGTCTTAAGATTGTTAGAATCGGTAAAAATAATGCACACACGCGTACACACACACACACACACACACACACACACACACACACATATATATATATATATATATATTATATTTCACGTATCAGTCGAATTAAAATAATAAATTTGCAGTACAAAAAATAAGAAAATTACAAATAATATAAAATTACTAAAATCTTGAATCGAGATAGATGGTTTTATCGAGGCCTATAGAACAATCTCCTTAAGATAATAATTTTCGTTGAATTTTATCGCCCATGATACAACGATAAACTTAGGCAAACACCAGTCATTCGCTTAGACTTTTCACCGAAATCGAAGAACATGAAGAACAGAGGTTTAAAACTCAAGAAATTATTTCTAATTTTGAAAACTCATAAAACTCCTTTTCAAGTTGTAAAAAATATGTGAAAGTATCATATATTTATAGGGAACGAAGGATTAATAGGTTTGATGGTAATGAATAGGGAAGTTACTTACCATTAATGTGCAGTTACTTACCATTAATAGATGGTTACAAACCACTTATGGTTTATAAATGAGACATATTAAAAAGTCATGTAATAGGCAAACACACACACATGCACACCCTTTTTCTTTTTGGAGATTGTTGAGATCGAATGTCAAATCCATAATCTTTTTGAGTGTCGTAGCCTAGCTATTGGTTGTGGCTTATTCAATAGAGAATAGTGTTGTCGATCCAAACTTCAAATCCATGTATGGGATTGGTTTGACTGGATAATGGGTCTTAATCTGCTTAGAATTAGATTTCTAAGAGATTAAAATAAATCCAAAAAATAAACCTAAGCTTAGGTTGATTCTATTGATTAAAATCAACCTAAATAGGATTTATGGTGTGTCAATAGAGTTTTCTAATTTTAGTAATAAAGAGAACAATATCCTGAGGCACAGATGAATCTAGAATCAATTGATTTAATCCAGATTTATTCTGAAATCTAGAAGAAAGAAGGAGAAGAAGAAGTGGGAAGAAGCAAATCTCTTCGTAAAAAATCCTCTCCCAAAAACATAACCGCCTCCTCAAAATCAGTCACACTAAAAATCCTCTTTTAGAATGAGTCCCCCTTCTGTTTGGTAGAGATTCATTTATATATTGGTAGGGTTAGTCAGGTCATTGAACCTGGTCAGCCCATTAAAAATTTGACTCACAGTCTGTTCTACAAAATCAATCTAGGAACTATAACCATGTGGTTATAACTATAGTCGTGCTAGTTACAAATGTGCAGAAATAGAACTCTTAAAACCAGACATGTGTCAATCATACCTGTATGGCTAAAGTGTAAATCCGTGTGATTATAATAAAAACCTTAGAGATTATAAAATTTAAGACTTTTGACTTTTAATTACTGACCATTTGACTCATATTTTGGAGACATTTTTCTATATTTCTCGTTCCTTGGATTTCTCACCTGTTCAAACTTGGAAAAAATCACTTATAGGATAATAGGTCAGCAAATGTTAATTCATAATTGACTCAAGAAAATCCCATACACACGGACTACCCCTCCTGTGACTGAATTCAGACGTTGAATACAAGAACATGATAGAGAGAATGAGGGATACTTACCTGAATGCCGAGCCATTGTGGCATGATCCGTAGGGGGAATTTCTTGTTTATGTAAAAGTGAATTTTATGAACTTTGTGCTAGCTTAAATGTGTATCCTTTGGAGACTTAGAAATTGCTTGTACGTGAACTTCCCTAATTTAGACATTTTTGTTCTCTTAAGAGCATTTATATGTCTTATTTGTGTATATATTATATCTTCATTTTCATTATTGTCAATTTTTGTAAGTTATTTCCATTTAACAATCTTATAGTACTTGATAAAACATTAATGTATGCACTTTTAAGTGAGAAACCAACTAAACAGCATTGATATTTATAATTTCTTGTAAATTACTCTTGAATTCTGTTTCTATTTTACTCAGGCCCTCTTCTGAATAAATTTACAATTGCTTTGAGAGAAATTGGAACACATAATGAAGTTCTTAGGTCATAGGTACTATTGTGCCATTTTCTTTTTCCAAACACCTTATAGTGGGATGCAACTTATTTCCTTTAGCTATTTTTGTAATTGGATCTCTCAGGTAGAGAACGTTATGAACGATAAGTTTACTCATTTTTCAAATGTTGACTTGCAAGACATCAAGGTATCATGTTGTTTTTGTGGAATAGATACGTTGATTCTACTTATGGAGGGTTATTGATTGTCATTTCTTTCGTAAAATCGTACAAAATGTTAACTTCTACACTTGAACTTCTATTGGTAAATTTCTATAGGACCAGAAAATACTCATTTTCTTTTGATAGAGGTGTTGGAGAAGTTGTTATACCAAGTGGTTAACAAGATTTGCTAAACTCAATTCATTCTTATTCCACAATATAGTTTCTAATTTCTTGTATAATATTTTCAT
>CAOJCR012882814.1:0-11023 GCA_948330485.1 Euphorbia neoarborescens | reverse complement strand
TGCTTCCAGATTAGCCAACAATGTCTTTTTCTCAACATTATATGCATAAAACTCAACGAACTCAGTCGTCAGACCCTTCCCTTTGCTCTTGATGTGAAGGGGCAATGCATTGTACCAACTAGCAACGTCTCTTTCCAAGGTGGTTGGAAAGAGATGAGATATCTGGTTAACTTTCAAACCAGCCATTGAAAGCACAGTGACAATCTGGTTGACATGAGCTATTTGTGACCCCTTGCCTTTGTAAGGTGGGAACCTTAGTATGGAAATGCCTTTTGGGAACTGCTCAACCCCACTGACTATGAAGTCTTCAATTCCTACACAGGGAGGCTTCTCTTTCTCTAGCTTCTTCATTATCATAGACATAAAATTCTCCATGCGCTCGTTTTGTTTCTTCAATTGTTCAGCTACTTCATCCTAAATACTATTTATTGCCCAAGTAGGAGGGCAACATTCATCATCATCGATGACTACAGCCTTTCCAATCTGTTGGCCCCAACTGGTTCCTTCCTCATTTACTGGCATCTGGGCTGCTTATGCCTGAGCCGCCACAGCAAAGGCAATATGGCGTCCAATGATTTTAGAAAATTTGGCAGAATTCATAAAATCTGCCATCTCTCTGGTTGACATAGTCCTCTCTCTATCCTGACCCTGATTCTGAATCCCGACTTAAGGCTGATTGATGCCGGCATTACTGCCTTTGTCCTCTTCCTCAATCTGGTTTGGGTTTTGAATATCCATTCCTATTTAGAGTATGCTGAAATCACAAAAGACAATTGTTAGAGTAGATTCCTCAAGTGCGGTTGAACCTTATTTCCTAAATGTATGGAGTGAATATAAAATGCAAGACGAGTGGTATGTACACAAAAATGATAGGGTATGTATAGATATGGATACATTATGATGATGATGGTGACTGAGAAGTGATTGATTTTCACAGTCATAAGCGTAAGGTGGAATGATGTCTATCCATGGCTTGGAATGATGTCTCTCCAAGGAGCTTTGTGATTCGGGATTCCATGTGGAACCCTTACCTGAAATGGAATGATATCTATCCATGACTTGGGATGATGTCTATCCAAGGAGTTTTGTATCTCGGGATCCCATGTGGAACCCTTACCTAACATGGAATGATGTCTATCCATGATTTTGGGAATGATGGTACCCTACCTTAATAGAGGTGTTCGGGAATGAGGTAATATGAACAGATGCAGTGGGACATGGCCCAAAATGATAAAGGCATTTGGGAACATTGATATAACCCTTGCCTAAACATGCAATAGAATTGATGTCTTGATATGCAATCATACAAAAACGATGCATGGATGCAACAAGATGGTTAGTGGGATGGCAAGCGTATGATATATTCGATGGCACATGAAAATAAATGCATGCATCAACATAAAAAAATTGCTAGTGTAATTCCACACATATGAGTGACACATAAGATTCATGAGGAGAGATGTAAATATGTGAAGTTCATCGGATAGTGATGTCCTTGATGCATGATTATGTAATCCTATCCTAAAGAATGTTAAATGGTTGTATAAAAATATGGGTTAGCATGGAGCATTAAATGCGATAACTAATCCTATGTACATTAACTAGGATGTTGAGTTAGGGTACGAATAAGATGCGAGACATCGACCAAAGGAGGAGGAGGCCTATATTTAGAAAGACATATCTGTGATTGCAAGTCAATTCCAATAAGTAGCCATACGGTATATTCATACAAAATGTACCTACTTAGGTAACATCGATAGACGTATACTCAAGATGGTGAGAAAGTGCATGTGGTACACGCATGGGTTAGTTTGAGTTAGTTGTCAAACGTTAGTGTATGAGAGCCTGTGACTATGCATGTCCTAAGGATTTGTCCCACCGTAGGAGAAATCAAATGAAGGTTGTAATCTAACTCATGTAGACTTGTGAGTGTATGAGGTGACTTCCATATGCAGGTGGAAACCAATGCATGAGAGAGGCTAAGAGTATACGATAGGTGCGCTGACCGACTTTGATATATTCGATGCCCCTAGACACCTAAGAGTTCGAGGAAAAGATGTGACACTTGTTATCATGGGGTGATCGTATTGCGGGACAACATGGTGCAATTCCTAGACCATGCCTATTATTGAACATATAACGAGGAAAGACATAATACATGTCATGAAGAAGTATGTATTAACATGTGACATAGTATGGTGCAGGACGTGGCATTACAACATGATACATGATATAGCCTTCATGTGTGGTACGTGACATGGTCATTTTGTGATATGAATGACATGTCATCAAGTGTTCAAGATTACTGGCATGGCATCGTGTGATATGAATGACATGCTATCATATGGTATGAATGATATGGCATCACGTTTGATGTATGGCATAACATCACGTGGTACAAGTGATGTGGTATTGGATGGTGATGTGTGACATGGAATCACATATGGTACATGACATGGCGTAGGGTATGTTGATGATGTATGGCATGACATTGTTTATGACATGGCATAAGATATGTTGATGATGGGTGTCATAGCATTGTGCATGTCATGGCATAATATATTGATGATGCATGGCATGGTATTGTGCATGTCATATCACAACATATTGATGATGCATGGCAAGGCATAGTGCCTGACATGGGAATACATGTGACATGGAATTATTGCATTGTGTGATAAATGTCATAGCATCATGTGGTAATGCATAACATGGCATCATGTATGATGGATGACATGACATAAAATGTATTGTGGTGTGTGGCATCATGTGATATGAATGACATGGCATCATGTATGATGTATGACATGGCATCATGTGATATGAATGACATGACATTATGTTATGTTGAAGACGACTGATATGGCATCATCTATGATGTATGACATGGCATCATGTGATGTGAATGACATGGCATCATGTGATGTGAATGACATGGCATTATGTATGATGTATGACATGGAATCATGTGATATGAATGCCATGGCATTATATGTTGAAGATTAATGACAAGGCATTGAAGATGAAGGACAGGGGATCATATTGATGATGAATGATATGACATCGTATGGTGTGTGATAGCATGGCATCATTGATATAAAAGACATGGCACTTGGTGTATAACATGGCATTATGTGGTGATACATGACATGGAATCATGTAGGATATGGCATTTATGCATGACATGGCATTAGATATGTCGGTGATGCATGGCATGGTATTATGCATGACATGGCATCGTGCATGACATGGCATAAAATATGCTGATGATGCATGGTATGGCATCATATAATGATGTACGATAGATAGACCGTGATGTGTAGATGGACTCTATGATGCAACACAGGCTCTCACTTAGACTAGTGATGCGGGTTATACAAGAAACATGTACTAAAGTACCCTATATGCTTAACTTTAATGACGGATGTCCAAGTGATGTTGATCAAATAGCAAAGAAAGCTATGTCTAAGCATGTGTACAATATTACAATTAGAAATATAAAGATACACACAACCAAGCTCAAGTAGCATGCAAGAACGGACCTATGTTTCAATGCAGGTCAGTGAGTCTCTACCATTCCTAGGAGGGGTTTCTTTGCCATCGATGTGGACATGGCAAAGGCAGAGCTAACCGATTAATTTTTTATGTTTTGGAAATCTAAGGGAAATTGCTGAGGTTTCTATATGCAGGAAGTCAAAGTCCAGGTAGCAAAGGAGAGTCCCATAGCAAAATATACCATCTTTCTCTCCCCAAATAGGTTCGAACAAAAAGATTAAAGTACGAGGCTATCAGTGGCTTCCCAATAGGTACACTTATGAGCTAGCAATCATAAGCGCACTTTCTTGAGAGAGCCGGGGTAGGTATGGTGGTCCTTGATTGGTGCGTACAATGGGTGTGTCTACTACAATGCAAAGACATAAAAAAATGAATCCATGAAAATAGATATACAAATAAAAATACTTTGTTTGAAAATATTGTCGATTTCTTAAATATCTTTTGAAAGAGTCTTTCAATGGCTTGTCAAAAATTCCTTTCTAAATTTTAAAGTTTGATAACTTTTGTAAAAAGTTTGAAAAGAAAAGTCCCCAGCAAAATCGCCACTATAAGAGGAAGACAATTTTTAAAATAAAAATTATGTTTGGAAAAACGACAAGTCTATTTTAGTTAAATGAAAAGAAGAATTTTAGTTTGGAAAAATGAAATGAAATGGAGAAAACGTTTCCTAAGCAAATGAAATAATCCTTTCCAAAACACCTTTTGCCTTAGAAGCGATCCTAAGGTTTTCGGAGGAGGAATATCTCAAACGAAACATGCATGTAAATACGGCCTTAGGAGTTTTGATGAAAAGATGATCAAAAGATTTAGTTTTAAAGTTCCATATTTAGGAGTAGAAAACAAATTTTAAAGAAATTTAAACAAAAATCTCTAAAAACAATATTTGGAGTCGCCACCCCGTTAAGCTGTACCGAGAATTAATTCACAGTATTTCTCGGATCCTAAGTTCGAATCCAAAACCATGATCGAGAGATCGGGTTCGGACAAGGCATTTACTCATCCTTTTTCAAAAGACACTTTAGGAAATCGACAACATTTGAAAGCAAAGTATTTTTATTTGAAAACCACCTAAAATTGATTTTATTTTGAATTTAATGTGAACGGGCACAGAAAAGTGATAAATAAAGCGATAAAAAATAATTATACAACCCAATAGAATGAATTAATCCTATCTAGGGGGATTTAAAATCAAACCAAAAGGGGGAATGGGGGAACATCCATCATACATACATTACAACATGCATAATTATCTTGAATTTAAACATATTGCACGCATGATACTTAAAACAGACATGCATTGAGAATGAGGAGATACGATAGCTCGTGGTCAATCATTTAGGTGGCCGTTTGATCAAACTCGATTAGTAAGATCAAAACGGTTTGTGCCGAAACAAGGTCTCATGATGGCCCGAAAACATTTTTTTTCATTTTCAAAGGGCATGGTTGTGATCGTTATTCAAAAATTCATTTGACTCAATTTTTAGTTATGGAACATGCAATTTATGTGAGTCAAATATCCAAAAATTACTTCCCTTCATTGAATGGGATTAGCGGCCCTAAACCTAACTTCTCGACACGGTTTTCTAGATGCAAACACATGTAGCACAAAATTAAATCTAGATCACATGTGCAATTATATAACGGGATCACATCAAGTAAATAAAAGTGCAAAGAATGATAAGAATGCTCGTAGGATGAATGTTTGAAAAACCCTTATTTTTTGAATATTATGTGAAGAAAAACATCACTTACTTAAGGATAACACCAAAGGAAACAAGAATTTCAAAAATCGGGTCAAAAATGGTGTCGGGGGAAGATTTTAGGGCCTGTACTCATCGAGTATAGGTCAATACTCATCGAGTACAGCCCAAGCACGAAAGCAGTGGAAAAACTCGCTGGCGAGTTTTGATAACTCACCGAGTTATGCATCTGCTTAGACGCACACAGATTTTAGAAATGCAATATCTCACTTGTCTCTTATCCAAATTACGCGTATAATATACCGTTGGAAAGCTCTTTTGATGTAGAAAATGACAAAATGTTCATCTCATTTCATTTTTGAGCTTAAACACATCATAATTTGGTTAAGAGACTTAAACACTCTTTTTATCCAAAAAAGAAACAAGCAACATTTCCCATATCATTCAAAACTCTTTTTTTGTATGGTCAGAAGAGTGGAATTACTCCGAGAAAACTGGGATTCAAATTCTTAATGTCTTTTATGATGGGGGAATTTATTTTTAGGCTGTATTGAGTCTTTAGTCTGGTTTAGCTCACTTAGTCCACTTAGTCTGTTTTGGCCCGGTTTTGTCCGTTTTAGTCTGGTTTTGTCCTCAAATACTCCAAAATAGCCAAGGGAAGACCAAAATGTCACCAAGGTAATGTATTTAGTTATATTTATCGATTTTTTTGGGGATACTTACACTCTTCCAACCAAAAGTCCGGTTTCTTAACCCGTTTTAACTTTAGTGATAAAGAAAAGTAAACCATCTTAACACATGCAAGAACAAGATTTTTACATGATAAAAATGAGTAAATGAGAGATTTTGAGGCTCAGGATTACCTTCCCCTTGATTTTTCCACTAGTTGAGTGTTAGAAACCTAGCTTTCTCCGATGATCTCTGTCAAAACCCAAAACCCGAATCAAGTGTTTCCTTTTGAGCTTTTAAAAGTTCCATTAGCAAATGGGTTTCTTTTGGTGAGTGAATGAAAAGTGTTTTTGGTGTTTTTGATATTATGAAAATGGTGAAGAAACAGGATAAGACAAAAGATGAGTTTGATGGAGAAAGAAGAAGATGGTGAACAAGGATGAAGATGATGATTGGTAAGAAGATGATGATGATGGAGGGGGTGATCCAAAAGCAGATTTTTCTTCCTCTTTTGGCTACCAAAAACGTGGGTTTCTACCAAAAAAATGGTTGCTTCAATGGTTAATCACACCAAGAAAAAGAAAGAAAAATGATGGAAAGATGAAAGATGAAGATGAGAGAAGGTAGAAGACCCCCACTCAAAGGAAATGAGACTACCTTAAGAAGAGGGATAGAAGAAGAATTTTCCTCCTTTTTCTTGCCAAAATGATGTGCTCCATCACCCCATGTGGCTGCCTCCTTTGCCAAAATGATGGTCCCCCTCTTTTATGCCTACTTTTCCAACATAACCCCTTGAATCAAGGAGCATTGTCTTTTCTCTTTTTATTTTAGTGTAACAAAATTATATTTTGGTCAAAAAGAGATTATTTATTTTCTTTTCATTCTAAAAAGATGATAGGAAAATTTGATTTTATAAATTGTAAAAATCCTTATTTTTTGTCTATCTTTCTGCACAAAACACTACTTGTCTTTGGGCTAAAAAAATGTAGGTTTTAAATGCGATTGGGCTTGATTAGGGCTTGAGCCCACACATTCCAAATTGAGTTATCGCAATGAAATTGCTTGCAAAATACTTTATTCGGATTTTCGTAGCGTGGGTACCGGAGTTCTCTGCCTTTCTCTTAATCAATATAAGTGAGATATCAAAACGAGAAAAAGTATCAACAAATACTGGTGTCATCATTGCCTAAGGAAAAATCTCGTTCTCACAGTCAGGTTAATTGCTCCCACGTTGGCTCCACCTTATAGTTGGATGGTCGTCCAACTAAATCAGTGATTTTGAATCCAAAAAAGCCATGCATCAAATCAAAGTTTATTTCAAACTCATCACCGCCATTTGATTCTCATCCTTCCAATCAAGAGTAGAGAAGAATTCCAATCACATACTTGGTCTACCATGTAGAGCATATCTACATACCGACTCTATGATAAAATGTTGATGATTTCCATGAATCTTGCATAGATATGGGTTTCCTCCATGAAAGGTTTGTGGATGTTGAATGCTCTACAGAACTCCACATTCTCTAACTTTTTGTACCTTTGGCCTTCCTCTTTGGATATGATGGGGAAGTTTGAGTTGTATTTAGAAGAGAGGTTTGGCCTTGAATCAATAGAAGTATGTCTTCCTGCAAGCTTCTTGGTCCTCATAGTTTCCATAAGGAAATTAAAAAGCTTAAGATGAAGAGAAAAAGGATGAATTTTTGCAAAGATTGCTTGAAGATATGGAAGTATATGGGATTATGCAAATAAGGGTGGTATTTATAGATGTTTGCAAAATTAAGTTGGTGGTTGGGGGCTGATCTCCAAGAATCTGAACGTTGGAATGGAGGGGTGCAATGTTTAGATTTTCAAAAATATAGTTGTTGGGTTTAGAATCTGCACATATCGCTATCGCAGGACGCAGGGTCGCGATCGCAACGACCTTCTGTCCACCGAATTTTTTGCTTCTTTAATTTGCCTTTGTTTTGCATTTTTTACTTTCCATTCTTCATATCCTCATATTCATATTGACGTTTAACTAAAAATACTTCAAAAACAAACTTTGTTAAACATAAAAATGAGTCAAACATTTAATACTTAACTTAAAGTCTAAGTAATAGAAATGAAAAGGAATAATTAAAGAAAAAGACATAGCATTTATTTATATACATATTCCTTTTTGAATATGTACAATAAGGATTCTTATGCCAAATATAATAACATTTAAAAAGAAAATATAAACTCACACTTATTATAACATATTAAAAATTATCATCACTTATAGCCCTCACATATTAGGCTATAACAACCAATCATAATCCTTAAGTTCACTTGGGATTTCGTTCTGGGTTACTTGGCAAAGTACCCGGTTCATGGATAGAAATAGATTTGGCAAGTTGGCCAATTTGAACTTCAAGATTATGGATTGAGGATGATTGGTTCTTAACTAGGTGATCAAATTTATCCTCTATATGTTTCATCTTTTCATCTTGTTGATCAAACTTAGTGTTGGTAGTATCCAAGAACTTGTCTATCTTCTGTGTGAGCATGGAAATTTTGTCTTGTGGCTGATAGAATGGTTGGGGTTTGTTGTTATTGTCATCCCTCCTCTATGAAAAATTGGGATGATTGCGGTATCCCGGATTGTAAGTGTTGGAGTACGGATTATTTTATGCATTCCCTTGAATGTAATGCACTTGTTTTGTAACATCCACTTGTGTTACATCCCCATCTTGGCCATTTTCTCCACTTACTTGACTCATACATCCCAAATTCAGGTTGTCAATCTTATATGCCAGCATTGTGAATTGTGCCTTCATCACCGTCAAAGGATCCACTGGATGAATTCCTTTGATAAAAGACGGTTGACTGCTGTCACTTCCCCTTTTTATCAGCCACATACTATTTTCCTTTGACATCTCCTCCAGCAATTTGTATGCTGCATCATTCGTCTTCCTCATAAGTGAACCTCCAGCCATTGTGTTGATGGTTCCCTGTGTGATTGTATCAATACCATTGTAGAAATTTTGTATGAGAATGTTTCTTGGTAGCCCATGATGTGGACATTGCCTAATATAACCCTTGAAGTGTTCCCATGCCTTATACAAAGATTCATGGTCCTGTTGATTGAATGATGTAATCTCCTTGATCAACCGAGCTATTTTTGCAAGCAAAAATACTTGGAGAGAAATGCTTGGGAAAGTTGATCCCATATGGTGATGGAATTTTGCGGTAATGATTGCAGCCATACCTTCACCTTATCTTTGAGAGTAATTAGGAATAAACGGAGACAGATTACCTCAGTAGACACCCCATTTACCTTGACCATGTCACAAATTTCAAGGAAACTCAAAATATGAGTGTTAGGATCCTTGTTTGGCAGTCCATAAAATTCCAAATTATTTTCCAATATTTTCAACAAAGCAGGTTTAATTTCAAAATTATTAACATTCACAGGCGGACTCACCACCCCGTCCTGTCTTCCTTGTAAACTTGGAATAACATAGTCCATTAGGCATTGTTATGGATGTTCCTCGGGAATCAAAGGTTCTAGATGTTTCTCGAACTTCTCTTGGCATAAACTTTAAATAATCTCCTTTAAAATGAAAGAACACATAAGTAATGATATAAACAATATAAAATAAACAACATATACTACATACTATATCCATAAATCAGAATTTGAACATTTTTGCCTACTAGACACCATTTTTTTCCCTGATAACGGCACAAAAAACTTAGTCTGAATTGTCTACCCTATGGCATGTATTGGTCTAACTATGCAAATACCCATATGAAAGTTGGACTTAACTAATATAAATTCACACATAACCGTAAGTATACGGCTCGTACAAGTAGTATAGAATGATTTTAAAGTCTGAGTATCAATCCCACGACGAAAAAGGTATACAGTATGTTATATATCCATATATTCTGTTTATGGTAATCATAAAGTTGGTTGGTTTTGTGAATCATACACTTATTCATACATGTACAAGATTTTCTTTAACATACTCCATAATCTACTAAGGATGATTTAATTATCTAAAATATTTTGTCAACTATTCTCATAAACCAATTAACCCTACTTTTGATTCACATGCATGGAAAAACATCATTCTTTGATTATGACAATGACTTTAACATTGGATTAAAGTACGATTAACCTAACCCAATTCATGCAAGAATTATACAAACAATATTCTACATCTTTTGATTATTACAACATAAAATATCATATGAATATGCATGAATGTGTAAATATGTAGGGGAATAAGGATATATATGTTTCTTCATGTGAAATCACCCAGTTCGACCAAATGGGTTAGGAACTTATTTGGGATGTATGGGCGGATCCCTCTGTATGTGTGCTTTTGAATCATATGGGGAGATGTCATAATGCTTGGTGCATAAAAACAATGTAGGATTATGGCAGATCATAAGACATAGGTGATCAATGCAATTGGTTGTATGGGTGTGTGAATAACTGTGTGGGTGAGGTGCAGAAAATATATGGATATATGCTATTCATGACATATGGGATCGGTTTGGGCAGGTGCATATGAAGATTACCAATTTTGGGTAGACATAAATGAGAAAAGGGCTGATTTTGAACCTGTGAGATGGTTTCATGGCATGAAGTGTATGAAAATTAGTAAAAAATTGTGATATTGTCAAGATGATGGTATGTCACGAGACTCGGACAATCGACTCATATAGTTGCACATAGATGTGGGTTAGCATGGCATGTGATATGCATATGTAGAACCCTATGTATGTAAGGATAATGATGAATGGGTATTATTGTGCATTCAACAAAATGATGTCAAAGTGAGGCCTCAAGTTAGGTATGTGTGCAATTTCTGATGTTGTTTGAATCATTAACTTACATAAAAAAGAGCAAGTAGCATGTGAGATGCGAATTGCTAACCTTATTTTCCAAGCGGTATAAAAATATATAATCATCCCTAGGAGGGTTCACTACGCCATAGAATGGCTACTGCAACAAAAAAAATTTGTTGCATTTGGTACCGTATTCGTTACAGTAGGACCAAAAAAGGGTCTAAGGCAACGAATAAGATGAACAGTATGTCGTTGCTATTTTGGCCGTTACCAAGTTT
>CAOJCR012881295.1:0-12300 GCA_948330485.1 Euphorbia neoarborescens | reverse complement strand
ACATCCTCAATAATATATATATACATATCTATATATATATATATATAATAAAAAAATAAATAATAAAATGATAATCTGCATGAAATTTTTATCACTTTAAATTTCTTTCGACGGTAGTCATGCTTGAGTTCATCAAACAATGAACGACATTCGTACAAATATCTTTTCATGCCGATGTCGTATGCAAAAATGAAGTTGTCTTATTTAAACATGCATTCGTAGAAAACGCATTGCATAAAGCCGATTATAAAGCACACTGTTTTTCTAGGAAAATGAAATTGACATATGCAATTTGAAGACGTTCTCATCCCTCTTTAGCTTCACTCGGGAGGCATGACTTTTACATGAATCCTGAAACCAATTATTCTATCATTCAAATGGAGGCATATCATTCACCTAATCCTTAAAACAATATAAATTCATTCCTAACCCAAGGGAACCCTAATGTTTTTTAGCCGACACAAACCAGAGTTGCCATCTTCTGTATGATAGTTCACCTACTTGGAGATTTGAAAAAGCAATCCACATGGCCAAACCAATTGAAAGTCTTCGCATCACGAAATAAGGCCCAGCTCACAGCTCACTGGGGGTAAAGATCGAGAGGTCCTCGGTGATCCAGACAGAGATTAGAGTACAAATCAAATTTAACTATCACTATTTTTCACTCTCAAACGGATCTCGACCTAAGGAAAGGCTTTGGGATCCCCGCATATTACTCATCAGATGTTCAAATCAGAGGCATCTCAGCCAAGGGGGAAACATTCTACCACTCCACAAAGTCATCAGGATGGACAACCTAAATGGAAATGGAATCAAGAAATTTCATCATCTTCAGCTTCAGGGTTACCCGTAACCACTTGTCTGAGCCCGCAGAGCCTCACTCAAATCAAACCACCAAGGAGAAGCTAGCCAACGCCTAGCCTAAGGGGTCCTCCACCCAATATGATATCATCTACATACATAAGATGTCTGCAAATGCATACACTCCATGATATACACATGCACACATACATATTACCCGCAGGGTCCATAGGAGAAGTCACCGTACACACTTCCCCCCAACAAAATCTAACAAAGTCGAGGACTGTCGGAAACCATATTTCATATCACCAGTCATACGGAAATAGTCAATAAGTCTAGAATTTTATGGTCTACTGGCATTAGACAATAATTCCAAACCATATTTCATATCATCAATCATCCGTCAATAATTAATAAGTCCAGAATTTTATAGTCTACTGGCATTAGACAATAAGTCCAAACCATATTTTATATCATCGATCATCTGACAATAGTCAATAAGTCTAGAATTTTATATTCACTGGCAATAGTCAATAAGTCCAAACCATTTCTACCTTCTTTATCTCTTAATCGAAGGTGAAAGAATTTTTGTTTCCAAATTATCGATTAAGAGATAAATGCGGGAGAAACAAGCTTACTCTCTCAGCACAAAGCCTAAGAATTAGGCGTGAACAAAATGCCCCATACGAAGCATGGGGGATAAAGGCATAAACTAATCCTTTGATCAAAGGGCCAAACCAATGGCTCTCGATGAAGGAATGAATGCAGCTGAGCATTCCTCCCTCCCGTGCGAAGCACTAAGAGGTTAAGGAATGCAAACTAGTTCCGGTATGCTCTCTTTGTGTTTGAAAAGTCTACCTGTAAAAGAATTTACTTACACGAGGGGCAAATGTGAGCATCAAAATTTTTCCTTAGGCAATGATGAAACCGGTATCTGCCGATACTTTTTCTCGTCTTGACATTCACTTGTGTTGATTAAAAGAGAAGTTTGAGAGCTACGACATCCATATTACGAAGACCCAAATTAAGTGTTTTCTATGAGTTTGAAAGTGAACCAAACCCAACCATTGGCATGTGGTCCTAAAGCATATTTGGACCAAACCCACACACCTATGGCCCATAAAATAAATTCCTCTTTCTTCTTACACCATAAATAATATAAATGGAATTTTGGATAAGTTAAACAAACAAAATAAAAATAAAAATAAAAATAAAAGATAATTAGAATTATGGATAAAGAGAAACATAAAAGATGCTTAGGGGAACATTTGAGGGACCACTTAAATGAGGAGGAGACAAGTGTATAGGTTGGTTATTAAATGATAAGATTAACTTTAGAAGAAAAAGGAGAATTCACGAAAAAGAGAGGAAAGAAATTGAAAAAAGAAATTAGTATTCTAAAAGCTCTCATTTTTTTAGGCTCCTTTATTAGTAAGTTTCAGAAGATATTCATCTTCTTGCTCTTCTCCTTCTCATCTTCAAGAAACTCAGTCACTCATCTTCAACACCATCAAGATATCTTCATCTTTAACCTTTAAACCTCCATCCTCAAACTTCAAACATTCATCTCTCCCTAAACCTCATCTTAATCTGACAATCATCTCCCAAAAATCTGCATTTTCTGCACCTTACTTCTCAAGAACAAACCCAAAACAAAACTTCTAAAAAAATAAGAAAAACCATCTCAGCAACATCCAAGAATCTCAAAGCAATAGATTTAACCAATAAATCTATCTATTTTGGGTCTCTTCTTTACTAAATATCGGTTCAAACTCAAGAAGGAAAGCATTCGGTTTGGGATTTGGGATTCGACAAAGCCACCAGATCGAGATCGGAGTCCTCAAATCATTCAACCCATGGATATTTGTTGGGAAGGTAACATTTGAGCCACAAACTTTCATTTATCATGTAGTTGGTTCGTCTTTTGCATGCTATAGGTTAGTTTTTCACGTTTTGGTTTTTGTTAAAACTGAATAAGCTAAAAACCAAATTTCTTGGTAGGGAAAATATAAACTATTTCAGGAAAATGGGTGAAGTTGATAAAAAATGACCTTCTGTGTCTTTTCGATATTGCCTCGATTGTTGTAGAGCATTTGTGGTTAAGATCGGACAAAACCAGACTAAAGGTAGACAAAAATGGAATTAAAACGACTTAAAATGGATAACTTTTTCTTTTAGATATAAAGACCCAAAAAGCCTGATTTTGGTAATAAGATGACTTTTGGACTCATAAAAAATTTTAAAGTTGAATCCACGACATCCCAAAATAATTTTGTGGCCTAGACCAAGGTTTTTGATTAAAGAAAATAAAAAAGGTGAAAAAAGTCCTATAACTCATCGTATTTGGGCACAACTTGCCGAGTTCAGTGGCAAAACACACCGTGTTCTAGGAACACGCCGGTGTGTTTTGCCACTGGACCGCGAAATCAAAACTTTTGCCCAAAACATGTCAAGTTCCAGGCAAACACACCGAGTTTCAACAGCAAACACGTCGTGTTCCTAGAACACGCCGACATGTTTTGCTACTAGAGCTCGAGCTCCTTTTTTCCCCTTCAAAACTCACCGAGTTCCATGGGAACTCGTCGAGTTCTTGACCTATAACAGTACTAAACTTTTCTTTTCATTTCCTTTTTTCATGAAATGATTCGGCTTTTGGTTCACACTTATATAAATAATGACTCATATAAACAATGTTTTCTTGAAAATTTTTGAATAAAAGTCCTAGGATCATGCATTTTATTTACGCTTTTGTTTACTTTACGTGAATTTTGATGGGTACCAATAAATGTGCGCATAATTATTTTTGCATGTGTCGACTTAGACTTTAATTTTCGCAATAAGTGTTTTCATCTAGAAAACCATGCCGGAAATTTAGGTTTAGGGTCGCTAACGCCATTCAATAAAGGGAATTACTTCTCGGATATCTGACTCACAAAAGTTGCATGCTCCAAAACTAAAATCAAGCCAAAATATTTCTAAAATAATAATCACCACAATACCCTTTGAAATTGATAAAAAAATATTTTTTGGGCCGTCACGAGTCCATCTTTCGACCCAAACCATTTTGACCCAACTAACCGAGTTGGATCAAATGGCCCCCTAAATTAATGACCCCAAGCTATCGTTTCTCTCCATTCTTATCCATGTTCATTTCAAGCATGTTGTGTGTAATGTGTTTAATTTTGAATTAATTATGCATGTTGTTGAGTGTATGTTCCCCAATCCCTTTTTGCAATTGATGTACCCCCCTAGCATTAGGGTGAGCAAAATAGAACCAATGTCCAAAAACAAAAGATCCAAAATGATCCAAACCAAACCGATTCATTTATTAGTTTGGTTTGGATCGGTTTTTTTGTTGTTTGGATTTCGGATCGAATCGGATCGGTTCAAAACCAAACTAGACCGAAATCCAATCTACCGTAATTGTAAAATACCATTCCTATTTTTTTTTAACTAATTTGACATTTGTTATTTGTTATTTATAGATTCTCACACATAATTGACTAGAGTTTAATCCAATCTTAAACTTTTTGATAAAGATTTTATTTGACGTTTTTATTTTTTTATAGAGAATATGTCAACTTTAATTTATTTAATATTATATAGTTAATTTTTTAAGCTTAATTTAAATAAAATGTTTATTTTTTATTTACTTTTGATGTTAAAATTATGAAACTTATCTTAAAATGGATGTTTATAACATTAGAATATTGAAATTTGGCATATGAAAATAAGAAAATAACAATTAGAAAATTATAATTTCTTTTTTAACCTTTAGTTTGGATTTAACCGATCCAAACCGAACTAGTTTGATTGGATCAAACCGAACCGAAGTGTACAAGGGATTGGATTAGATATAAAAATTACCCTTAGTTTGGATTGGATTTTTTCAGATCGGATCGGTTTTTGAACCGAACCAATCCATGCTCACCCCTAACTAGCGCAGCTTGTGTGTTCGAGTTTATAAACAATGTGTTTATTTTGCTGCTTTTCTTATTGCTTTTGCATGCGCGATCACATAAAAATCCAACTAAAATCAATTTAGATTTTTGCAAAATAAAAACACTTTGTTTATAAAATAATATCGATTTTCCTAAAAGTCTTTTAGAAAAAGGATGAGTAAATGTCTTATCCAAACTTGATCTTTGGATCATGGTTTTGGATTTGAGACTTAAGATTCGAGAAATATCTTGAATTAATTACCGGTAGAGCTTGGAATAGGGTGGCGACTCAAAATAACTTTTTTAGAGATTCGAGTTTGAATTTCTCTTAAAAACATTTTCTTTTTACAACATTCTTCTTAAGTCAAATGACTTATGTTTCTTTCAATTCCAATTTTCAAAAATGAATTATTAAAGGCTTTTGAAAAATTTATCGTCCGCTATCAACTATACTACCACTTCAAGGTCCACCGACAGCACACCGTCCTGAAAGAGAAATTGTCATTGCTTACCTAGGAGTGAATTCATACACTATATCTATTTGGATCTTCATGATAATTTTCTCACACCACCTATTCCTACACAATAGCATAATAATCATGACAAAAGTGTTAATGGATGGGACATTTTGTATGCAAAAAGAAGGGAAAGATGGAACGCACTGGTTTGACCCATGTAAATACTTTTCGTTATATGTTCATATATATTTAGTTGTAGAATTTTGTTGGGATAATCACCAAAAAAGCCCCTAAACTATATAACTCAGTGCAATTCGACCTCTTACCAAATTAATGCACAAAAAAAAATCCCATAAGTATGAAAAATTCTTCATAATGAGGAAAATTAACAGAAACCGTTAGTTTTTTAACGGTTTCTGTTAATTTTCCTCATTATGAAGTATTTTTCATACTTAAGGGGCTTTATTGATGCATTTATTAGGTAAGGGGCCGAATTGCATTGAGTCATATAGTTCAGGGGCTTTTTTGGTGATTATCCCGAATTTTTTTAATAAACTTATTCATGTTTAATGTATCAAATATATTGTAGAAACATGTTATTTTCCTAATACATTATAGAAAAAAAATATATTAATGTATAAAATATATAATTAAAATATTAATGTATCAAATAATGACATATCAAAATGTATCAAATTAATAACCAATATAATAATGTATCAAATACAGGCAAAGAAAAAGAAATCATCAGCGCTTATTTCACTTCTTATTGAAATCATCCAACCTCTTCACATAAGTTGCAGTCTTGTGTTCAGGAAGGTCTGAAATACATTCCACCAGCATACCATGCAACCAACTCACCCACTGAAACACATTTCAATAGTAAAAATAACACTAGTACTGAAATGTTACGAAATAACAAAATTATTATGAAAACTTACATATTCAATGTTTGCTGCAGAAGGTTCTTGTTCCTCACCCCCCTCGTCATCCTCTTTGACAAGTCAAGGATGCAACCACATCTGAAACCATCTAAGATATGAGTCATCACAGGCTCCAGGGTCACAACCAATAGGATCATAACGATCTAATAATAACGCCCCTATATGAGGAAACCCATACCACATTGACTCCGCCCAGTTCGAAGAATACTCCACCTTATATGATTTACTCGCCCAAGCTTGGCTTCCTTAGATGGCCTGATGATTGGTGGAGGAATAAGCTATACGTAACTTGCCTTTCTATGTGTCCATACCAGCATATGCGGCTCGAGGATATCCCTGTACTGAATAATCTTCGAGTATAATGTCCTAGACATGATACAAAACTGATCAACGCAGTAGGAAAACCACATGACCTAAATAATAAAAAAATGTTATTGAACAAACTTAAGTACTTAAAATAATTTATGCACCAAATTCAAATTTTATATGTGCATCAGTGGTGTTCAGACGGTCAAGGCAAAGATAGAATGCATGGAGACACTCTTCTGTGATTGGCAACGTAATAACCGTCAATCTGTTAGCTCAGGGTGCATCCGGTGATGCATCCTAATGTCCTCTGTATGGCCTGAAGCAAGGGAAGTACTAAAAAATCCATGCCTATAGCAATGTTAGGCACTCGGTGACACCTGAAGCGTCCCCCCTGCTAGCAATACCTAGTTGTAGTATAGGTTTACTAATGCAGTAAATCCCCATGCATAGGATCCTAACTACTCCAAATCCTCCCAAATCTCAAGGAGGACGTTTGGCCTTACACGATTGCCACTGTTATCAATAAATAGTGATACCCCGAACATCACCTACATCCAGGCGACTGCCTGTATCTCCTCTACCCTTGCTCCTCTACACCTCTCTGCAATGGTGGTAGTAAGTACATCGCTACCCTGCTAATAACCCTACGAAAGCATCTCCTCTCGAGTCATGCGTAGGTATCCCTTATAGCGTGTTTGCAAATCCTGTGAACCAGCCTCTGCAGTCACCATCCATCCCTCAACTGGGACCCTCAAAATGTGCCACACATCATATAACATAATAGCCATCTCACCAAAGGGCATGTGAAATTTGTTTGTATCAGGCTGCCATCGCTCTATAAAAGCACATACCAATGGCGTATCGATGTGTGAAAATATAGTGCTATGGATGTGTCCCAATCCTGTCCCATCAATAAATTGCCTTGACAAGTCTGACATTTCTTTGTACCAGCTCCTCAAATTTCTGTACACACTTATCCTGTTATGACATTTCAAATTCCCCTTGTACTGGCAATCCCACATTCTCAATGTGACATGCACAATAAAGCTCAGAATAATGGACCCATCAACTGGCCCACCCTCTAAAGCATCACGCACACGCCATTTATCCCTACGTGCCTGTCTCCTCTAAGTATAAGTCCCTGAAAGAAATTATTATAATTAATGAACACTACATAATTAACTATATGAACTTTATTTTACATACTAAATTTCAATCAACTGATATCGACCTAGAAGTAGCAAACTGTGTATCAGTTTCTGTAGACAAATCATCATACTGATATCTAGAGTTTTCCGACTGTAAATATTGATATAAATAATTAATTAAATCCACAACTAAAGGTCAGATGTTGGAAAATAAATATTTTAATAGTTATGTAGTTACTAATAGTTATGAAGTATTAATTTTTTTAAAAATTTTTTTAAAAATTTTAAATAATATCTAGAGTTTTATGGAGGGTGAGAGTTTTATGGAGGCTGAGTATGGAACAACTGTAAATATTGATATAAATAATTAATTAAATCCACTACTAAAGGTCAGATGTTGGAAAATAAATATTTTAATAGTTATGTAGTTACTAATAGTTATGAAGTATTAATTTTTTTAAAAAAAATTTTCCATTAAAGGGCAAAAAAATCTTTTGGAAGGGCGGTGAATAGCAATTTAGGGCGGTGTTTAGCAACCCTAAAATTAATTACATTAACTTTAACTATATAATTAAAATTAATTACAACCACAAAAATATTATTTATAATATTTTGAAATATTATAAAATATTTTTATATGCCCTAATATTTTTTTTCCTACGCTATTAATTAAGTAAACAATTTTTTAAAATTTTTTTTTACCCGGGACAACCTCAGATGTCGTCCTAGATAACGACTTCGGACGACGTCCTGGTCAACCCGGGACGCCATCCGAGGTCGTCTTAAACTACCCAAAATGCCATCTGAGGTCGTTCTGGGTTAAAAAAATTCTGCAGAAAATATAAAACCCGAAATGTACTACGTACCTTAAACCTGAAGAGTGATTTTCCAATTCTTCTTCTTTCTCCAGACAATTTTCTTCGAAATTTTTTGGTCGAAAATGAAGTTTTTGATTTAGTTGTAGAATTTTGAAAAGTTTTCCACTCCTTTACATAGAAAAAATTCATGGCAAAACTGTAAATTTTGATATAAATAATTAATTAAGTCTACAATAATAGGTTAGATGTTCAAAAAATTAATATTTTAATATTTATGTACTTAATAATAGTTCTGGAGTATTTAATATTTTTTGTTTTGATTTTTTTTATTAAAAGAGAAAAAGGTTTTTCGTAGGGGTGGTGAGTAGCAATTTGGGGCGGTGTTTAGTAATCCAGAAAAAAAATCTCTAATACATAATCAACATAACCATTCACATAAAACTAAAAGTTTAGTTTAATGGAAAACGAATGTAACACAATAAATAGAGTACCTTATAGATATAACATTAAAAAATAATCCATTTTAAAAGAATGAGAACTCCTTGTGAATAAATGAAACACCGGCACCATCTAGGACCTCATTATCTACACAAACCACAAAAAAATATAGGGTATTGCTAAACACCGCCGCCTATTACTACTCATCTCCCCTCCAAAAGGCTTTTTTGCCCTTTATATATATAACCTTAAGGAAAAGAAAAGATTATTTCTCTGAAAATTGTATACATTCAAATTGATATATTTACTTGAAAAAATGACGGATTATCTAAGTGGATCGGAACTATATGAAGATGATTCATCACTTTCTAGTGAGGTAAGGAAATTTGTGGAAATTAAAAAAAAATATTCTGGCAATTTTTTTCAATATTTTAAGCTTGGACGACTTGAGAAATCGTCCCATCTAAAAATTAGAAGACCTTGTGGAAATGAATTTTTTTTTATTCAGGCACTTTTTTTCAATAATTTAAGCCGGGACGACCTGAGAAATCGTCCCAGTTTAAAATGGGACGACCTCGAAGATCGTCCCTGTTAGTGAGGGACGACGTCCGAGATCGTCCCAAAGGGACGACGTCCGAGATCGTCCCAAAGGGACGACCTCAGAGGTTATCCCTCTTTTAATCGAGATGACCTCTGAGATGGTCCCGTCCTAAAAACAATTAAAATTAATTTGCATGGATTTAATTTTATTGGTTTTAATATTATATGATTTTTTTAATATTTTAGATATATAAATATTTTAAATATTACTTTTGCAGTAGTTTTATAATTAATTTTAAATATGTTGTTATATTTATTTGTTATATAGAATATAAAGTTTTTTAATAAAATTTTTTTTTGAACTAGAGTATTGATTTTTGTAATATTTTGTGTAGGTTGAATTAGAAGAATTCGGTGGTGATGGTATTGATTACAGTAGTAATTTTGCTACAAATGAAATATTCGAAACAGTTAAAGATGCTATAATATGGGTGAAAAATACAACAATTAATTTAGGATTCGAACTCGTAGTTTCATCGTATAAAAATGAAGGATGTAGGAAGTTATTGAGGTGTGCACGTGGAGAAAGGTATAGGAGAAATTTGCGGGATTTGGATACTACTGCATGTAAGAATACCAAAACAAAGGCCTGTAAATGTACATTCCTTATTTCAGTGCTGCAGATTGCAGGGGATACAAGATGGGTCATACGTGTAAACAGTGGCGAAAAGGGTATGCATAATCATTCGTTGGCCGTTTACCCAAAAGGTTATCGGCAGATGAGCGGACTTAGCAATGGGTCTAATCAAATTGTTAGAGATATAACTTCTGCTCAAGCCAAGCCTGCTGAAATATTAGCAGTAATACAAGAACAGTTTCTGGATGACCACCCTTCCAGGAAATATGTGTATAACTATAGAAGCCATATTCGGAGAGACAAATTTGAAGGTAGGGATGTAGTAAGTCAATTCTACAAACTTGCTAGGGAATACGGGTACATACATTGGTCAGAATCTGATACGGAGACTAATGCGTTAACTCATGTATTTATGGCACATCCTGAATCAATACGATTACTGCGAACACATCATTAGTTTGTTGGGATGGACTTGACATACAAAACAAATAAGTACAAAATAACTCTCCTTGAAATTGTTCGCATGAGTCCAGCAAATAAAAATTTCTTAATAGGGTATGTTATAATGCAAGATGAGACAGAGTATAGTTACATGTGGGCAATGGAGAAACTAAAATTGTTGCTTGGTAAAGAGTTGGTTCCCACAACCATTGTTACTGATAGAGAGCTTGGTCTCTTTAAACCGATTGAAGATATTTTTCCCCAGACTGTGCATCTTTTGTGTACGTGGCACATTAATAAAGATATTAAAGATGGAGTTTATCATTTTTTAGGGAAAAATAGAGGTAATGCACAGTGGTTTATTTTAGAATATTGAATGAAAATTATACGTGCACGTAATGAATTGGTATATAATCGGGAGGTTAAGATGATGGAAGATTATTTTGAGCCACGTTCTAAGGTAGTCGAATATATCCATACGACCTGGCTTTGTCACAAAGAGAAATTTGTGAAAGCATGGATAAATAATATTCTACACTTTGGGAACACGACTACATGTAGGGTAGAGAGTGTGCACAACGTTCTAAAACAATGGTTGAATACTTCCACTGGTGCGCTTGATACAGTATGGATGAAGGTCAATAAAGAAATTGAACACCAAGTGGTGTGAATTTACTGGATTAAGGTACTGGTTTGGTTCATCATGCATAGATAAAATCAAAATTGGTCTTATTAACATAAATTCATACAATACAGCAAGTATATGGGTCGCAGAAGTAGTATAAAATGGATTTTTAAGTCCGAGTATCGATCCCACGAGGAAATACGTACACAGTAGGTTTCATACACTTATATTCTGTTTATGGTAATCTAAAGAAAGGTTGGTTTGTTGTGAATCTAACAACATATCAAAAACACTTAAGAGTATTAGCCAAATTATCCATTTCCTGTTAAGAACCATTGAACATATAGATTTTCTCTAGAAATACTCATAACTCCCTTGTTATGGCATGTTATTCAAATGCACGGATAAGATCACCTTTTGATTATTTTGGTGAATTTCATATAAGATTAGGTGTGATTAACTCTAACCAAATTCATGCACAAATAAAAAATACAATATTACATGTCTTTTGATTAGTACAACACATAACATTGCAAGCCATCTTCTTGCATTTAAGCATACATGCATAACTTTAATATTGTAATATTAAACTCATCTTAATCCCATACATACTCGGTGATGATTAACTGAATATATGCACTTAAACTTTTATGTTGGGTTGTCAAGGGGGGGGGGGGGGGCGGGTATTGCAATAACCATCCCCGCCCCGCCAGCTAAACGGGTATACCTGTACCCGTACCCGCGAAGTAAACGGGTATGAAATTAAAACCATACCCGCCCCGCCGAGTATACCCGTGTCCGTCGGGTATACCCGTTACCCGTATATATTTTGAATTTTTATAAAAAAATTTATATATATAAAATTTATAAAATAATTTATAATATAATTTTATTAATATAATTTATAATATAATATAAATTATTAATATAATTTATAAAATAATATATATTACTATAAATTATTAATTTTATTAATATAATTTGTAAAATATTATATATATATATTTATAATTATGGAACGGGTATTAAACGGGTACGGGTACGGGTAATAGCGGGGCGGGTATACATAAAACCATACCCGCCCCGTACCCACCTAACAGGTATTAAAAAAAAACATCCCCGCCCCGCGGGTATTTTAATCGGGGATTCCCCGTCCCCGACGGGTCGAATACCCGACGGGTACGGGAAAATCCCTGCCCC
>CAOJCR012878615.1:0-11163 GCA_948330485.1 Euphorbia neoarborescens | reverse complement strand
TGTTAAAATCAGCGTGTTTGGTGTTTAAATAGGGGGTAGGATTGATTTCTATTGGTTGCTGGAGTGATAAGGTGATTTCCTATTGGTTTTGGAGGGATTAGGACAGAAACCAACGGTCAAATATTTGAATTTTTGAAAAATTAACCGTTAGTAACTATCTTGTCTGGCAGTGTTGCGATCACGATAGAGGTTGTCGCGATCGCGACTCCCTTTGTCCACCGCTGATAACCACCCTTTAGCATGTGTAGCGATTGCGAGAGACCATTCATTGCGATCGCGATGACCTTCTGGAACTCTGGCTCGAAAATTTACAGCTGTCGCGATCGCGACTCAGGACCATCGTGATCGCAACTTCCCTTTTTGCCCTTGTCTGCCCCGCATCTTATAATGTCGCGATCGCGACCTGTAAGTTGTCGCGATCGCGACGAACTACTGGAACTCGGGGGTCTCAATATCTTCACTTCAAGTCCATTTTGGCTCAAACTTTGCCACATGCTTCCTTAAGTCCCTTGTATACGTTTAAGATCAACTCCCTGCAAAAATAACAAAACTAGGCCAAGAAATGATCAAATATGACATATATGCTTAAAATTCACTAAGTATTCATGCATGATATATGTGCATTTGCACATAGTATCAATAATGATAATAATAATAATAGTAGTAGTAGTAGTAGTAATAATAATAATAATATTAATAATAATAATAACAATAATAATATATAGATAGATAAAATAATTAATAGCGAAAACAAACAAAAAACACAAAACATACCATGTAGAAAATTCGGGGTGTTACACCTTGCTCATCCCTGAGTAAGGAGAACAAATAGTCTTGGCGGGTTCAGATGTGTGGGTGTTGCAAGATAGTTAATGAGGGAAAATAAAACTCATAGAGCAACTTCCTGATTCGGTAGTAAAGAGTGGACCAGACACCCCTGTCTATGATTAGTTACCAAATTGGGACCGAAGAGAATATGGGCGGGTGAACTAGGCTAAGCTCAACAGCCCAACTAAAACTCGTGTTTAGGAGAGATTTACGAAAGGAACCTTATGCTGAAACAACACTCATGTGTCGTAGCCACACTTAAATGATTTTAGGAGCCTACTCAGTCTTGGATTTTAGAGAGCACCCTATAGGCACTACTAGCTTGGGTAATCTAATGCAAATTTTCTCGCTTATTCCGAGGTCTTAATGGTAGTTCCGAATCATGCATCGACACTCCTGCATCTAGAACCTTAGCCTTTTTTTTAAGATATCTCATGTGGCTTGATACACACTTATTCCTAAGCTAAATCTACGCTCTTTACTTTCTTCGACTAGGATAGACTCTTATTTAGGTAAGTTTTAACTACTATTCAGTTTTGTGCTTTCACTACAAGGTTCTAGATGTAAATTTCCCATAAGAACTTATTTCATTTCTTGTGTTATGCTATAGAAAGCAACTAATAGCAATAGCTAAGCCCCTTGCCATCCGGCCTAGGTCTAGGGGGTTCAACTTTAACACGACACATTGATTCAGATGTTAGGTAAGTCCCAATATTCAAAGTTGATTCAGATTTTGATCTATAATGATCATAATATCACCACTTAACTAGCGTGTAATACGTACCACACTTATTTATGATAGCAATATAGTCAACCGCCCAAGATTTCCTAGCATGCTTCCTATGCCACATCACAAAGGCTAAGATAGCCCAACCTACAGTATATAGCAACTTGTTTATCCCCCCTACATAAAAAACACTTTGTACTCAAAGTGCAATGAGGGGACAAAGGTGTAAATATGAGCATATATAAAAGGGAAAGGGAGGTTTAGGGAAAAGAAAGCTCCCACGAGGGCCGGAGGTGATTGAATGTATGAAGAATGCATGAGCCATCAGAGACGACTTGGTATTGGCAAAGGTCAGATGCAGTAGGGTATGTAGGCAGTTTGTACCATCCGGGCATCTGTATGGGTGCTTGAGACAGATGAGGTGAGGAGATTGGGGTAGCTTTAAAACACACACACACACACACACACACACACACACATATATATATATGTTCTTTTATGGACCTAGTTCCGATGGATAGGCAGACATCAATAAGGGAGGGGGCGAGAGGGATTGTGAATTTCTCCCTCCCTGATCACTAAGGAGATACTGCTTGCACCGATGTCCGTTGACTTTAAACTTCTCACCCTTCTCATTTTCTAGTTCGATCAGCCCATAAGGAAAAATGCTTATAATTCGGAAAGGACTAGACGACATGGACTTAAATTTCCCAGGAAAGAGTTTGAGGTGGGACTTATATAGGAGAACTAGTTGCCCTTTCTCAAATTCTTTCTTAACAATGTGTTTATCATGCCAAGCTTTGGTCCATTCCTTATACATATTGTCGTTCTCATAAGAATTCCTCTTTAACTCTTTAAGTTCATTCAATTGGGGAAGCCACTTCTTTCCAACTCATTTGAGGTAAAAGTTATGTTGGAGATTGCATTCAGGCCCGAAAACTCAACAAGAGCAGCGAAAGGCTTTTAAAATTTTCGGATTCAATTCCTATGCAACCGTTTGGTGAATTTTAAGGATTCAATTTCTAATCTATCCTAACGGAGTAATTAGGGTTTAGGGAGAAACTAAATAGATAGATCCGATGATTACCGTTTGATCTCCTCCCAAAAAGCTGTTAAATCCTGGTGATCCAACCATAGAGTGATGCATGAACTACTATTGGTTTTGAACCCATGCTAGCGGAGTCAAGGCTTGATCGATCGCTTTACAGAAACTTATCGAAAATGAACGGAAGGAATTCCTCTCCTCTCTTAGGTTTTCAAATTCACTCCTTAGTTACCTAGGATATTCTAATCTTTTCGTTTATATATGGACTATAGAAACCCTAGTGGGCTTAGGTGTAGAAACAATAGCCCTCTCTATTAGTTTCTAAGTCCAATTATTTTGATCGGTCCAATTAAATTCCACCGATCCAAAATATGATTCTGTAAATAGTTAAATAAATCAACGCATTAAACTCTAATATATTCAATTTTACTAAACGGTAAATTTATCAATTAATTTAACTATGAATTAATTTAATTAAATATGTCAATTCTTATAATTACACTTTATCAAAATCTAATTAATTCTAATTGCACATATGTACTAATTAAATTCTATTCATAATAAATTAATTCAATTAAAAATCCATGCAATATATTTAATTAAATTATTCACCATGTGTAATTCAATCAATTCACAATTAATCAATTACCATAATTGAATCTACTAATTAAATATTTTAGATTTAATTTGTTAATCTATTCAAATGTGATTTCTTCAATATATATTTATTTAATTAACTTGATCTAACCTTATAAACCAACATATTCGTAGCTAGTAGTTTGATGTGCAAGATCTTTGTAGGACTGTCTTTTTATTAACAGTGGGTTTGAAACCCATGGACTATTAGTGGGTTCTAGCAAACCATAGTAGCCCCTAATTAAGACAGCTAGCAGTATCTCTAGTAGAGATTAAACTGTCCCAGTAGATGTACTTGTATTATCCCTTACCAGCTGATCATCTGAAGATACATTTACAATAAAGGGCATGGCTCCGTCATCCCACACTATTATATCTTCCTTGATCTAGATTAGATTTTTTAGGCGAATGAGTACCCAACTCATTCGGGTGTGGCCACAAACTCTCAATCCTAATCCATCAAGTGGTCGATGATATCATCTCAGTGGGTACTGAGTGGTAATTCTATTGACATGTTCACATCACCTACATATTCACTGGTTTACCCAATCATACCCGTATTTGCATCCTGTTACAGATATGTTAGGTGTATATCAAAGTGCATAAGATTCCATGTAGTGATGTAATGTTTCAGGTTTAAGGATAAAACAAGTCCTACCCAAGCAACACAACAATGATGACTTCACCATGTAGTGTTTCCTACACGGATCTATCCAGTGCCATATGGGGTCTGTATCTACCCGCATCCTTGACTGTCTCACAATCAACTGATGCACAGGTTTATCGTCCTATTCATTCCCATGACCTAGAACAAACCTGGGACCTTATAATTTATGATTCACAATCAATGGATTGTCTATTTATTATACATCACAAGATATAATCAAATAGATTAATACCTTTATTCCATAACACTAAATGTATATTAATACAAAGTAATAAACTATATGTATAATATACAAAGGAATCTATGCCCACAAACTAGGGCACACCAATAATCTCCCACTTGAACTAGCGCGCAGTAGGGATGTCCCTAACTCCTATCGATCTAGTATGACCTTGATGCTGCGAATTGCCAACATCATGGTCAAAGGATCTGCGAAATTATTCCTTATGTGCACCCTCTGTAATGATATGTCACCTTGATCTACGATCTCTCGTATCAGGTGAAACTTTCTGAGTACATGTTTGGATTTTCTATGTGATCGGGGCTCCTTAGCTTGTGCGATGGCCCCGTCGTTATCACAAAATACCATTACTGGTTCTAGGATGGAGGGGACTACTCCAAACTCAGTTATGAATTTCTTAATCCAAATTGCTTCTTTTACTACATCACATACCTGTATGTACTCGACCTCTGTAGAAGAATCTGCAATGGTAGACTGCTTTAATGATCTCCAACTAATGGCTCCACTATTAGGAGAAACATGAAACAAGACTGCAATTGGCTTTCATCCTCTTCGGTTTGCAAACTAGCATTAGTGTACCCAATGAATTCTAATTCCACCTAACGACCATATACTAAGTAACAATCCTTAGTCCTATTAAGGTACTTAAGGATCACCTTGACAGCATTTCAGTAGTTCTCACCCGGATCTGATTGGTACTTGCTAGTCATACTTAGCACGAATGCAACATCAGATCTCATACATAATATGGAGCACATGATGGATCCAACTGCCAAAGCATATCGAATCAATGTCATCCTCTCCTCTTTTGTTTGAGGTGAGTCATTCTTACTAAGTTTCTACCCATAACACACCGATAAGAAACCCTTCTTAGCCTTATCCATGTTGAAATGTTTCAGAACTTTGTTTATGTACGTCTACTGACATAGGCCAAGAAGTTAACATGATCTATCCCAATAGAGCTGGATCCTAAGTATCATCTCAGCTTCTTGAATCCTTCATTGAGAAGCACTTACCTAACCACTTCTTCACCCCTTGCAGTATTGGTATGTCGCTACGATAAGAAGGATGTCATCCATATATAGTACAAGAAACGTTGAAGTAATTTTAGTCACTTTCTTGTATACACAGGGCTCATCGTGATTTTGAATGAAACTATATTCTTTGATGGCTTCATTAAATCTCTAATTCCAAGACCAAGATGCTTGCTTTAATCCATAAATTGATTTATCAATTACAAACCCGGTTAAGGTACTCAAGATCGATAAAACCCTCACGTTGTGTTATGTATACATCCCCGAGTAGCTTTCTATTCAGAAAAGAGGTTTTAACATCCATTTCCCATATCTCATAGTCGTACCATGCAGCTATGGCTAGAAGTATCCTAATGGACTTGAGCATCGCTACTGGTGAAAAGGTTTCATCATAGTCAATTCTTTGAACTTGTTTGATCACCTTTGCCACCAATTGACTCTTGAAGGTGTTATCTACCTTGAGTTTATAGTACCACTTACATCCAATAACCTTAGCACCCTCAAGTGGATCAACGAAGTGCCATAATTGGTTATTGTACATGGATTACATCTTAGATTCTATGGCCTTGCACCATTTATCTGCAAGTATGCTAGAAATAGCCTCCCGATAGCATTTGGGTTTTTCATGATCCAAGATCATAAGATCACCATCCTCATCCACCAGAAACCCATATCACTCTGGATGAAGGAGTACCCTATCAGAACTTCTAGGTACCAATGTCACTGGGCCCGCTTCCTCTAACTCTAGTACAGCTACCTCAATAGCCGAGTCCTCTTCTTAAGGCTATGGATCTTGAACTTCATCAAGTTCAATTTTCTCCCACTCTTTTTCTTAGAAAGGAACTCCTCTTCTAAGAAACGACCCCTTCTGGCTATGAATACTCTATTCTCTACCGGTTCATAGAAGTAGTAACCCTTAGTTTCCTTTGTGTAACCCAAAAATAGGCATTTGATCGATCTGTAATCTAATTTGTCACTTGTTAATTTCTTCACATATGCAAAATAGCCCCATATCCCCCAATAGGAGACATCGGGCTTTTGGCCCCACCATGTTTCATATAGTGTAGTCTCAACCGCCTTACTAGGTATACGGTTCAGTGTAAAAGCTGCTATCTCCAAAGCATATCCCCAAAATGACATTAGGAATGGGGCATCACTCATCATTGAGCGGACCATGTCTAACACGGTCCTATTCCTCCTTTCGGACACACCATTCTACTGAGCTGTTCCAAGAGGAGTCAGTCGGGACAGTATCCCATGCTCTCTTAAATATGAGTCAAACTCTTAGGTTATATACTTGTCTCCTTGATCAGATCGAAGAGCTTTGATCATCTTACCAAGTTGGTTTTCCACTTCATTTCTAAAATCCTTGAAGTGATTAAGGGTCTCCGATTTATGTTTCATTAGGTAGACATAACCATATTTACTGAAATCATTAGTGAAAGTAACAAAGTATCTAAAACCAGATCTAGCACTCATGCTCATGGGCCTACATATGTCTGAATGTACTAGATCAAATAGCCTACTAGCCCTCTCAGACGTTTTGTTGAAGGGCGCCTCAGTCATTTTACCTTTTAAACAAGATTCACACGTATTTAATGACTTCAACTCAAAAGATCCTTGCACTCCACTTGCGTGAAGCATATCAATCTGCTTCTCATTTATATAGCCCAAATGACAGTGCCAAATCATAATAGGATTTAAATCATTTGATTTAATCCTTTTAGCATTAATGTTATATAAGAGATTATTAGGTTCTAAATCAAGCACATAAAGCCCATTGGATAATGTAGCAATTCCATAATTAGTATCATCAAACATGAAATTAAACTTTCCATGTTCAATATTAAAACGAAATCCTACTAAATCCAATCTAGAAACTGAAATTATATTCCTATGGATCTCTAGTACATAATAGCAGTCTCTGAGATGAAGAACCAATCCACTGGGCATATCCAAAGTGTATTCACCGACCTCGAGAGCATGGACCGTAACATCATTCTTGACTCGAAGATCCACTTTGCCATAGTCTAGATGCCTTCTATTACCTATACATTGCAACAAATGTGAGAACTATATCATGTGTTAACAACCGAAGATGTAGAAACAGCAAGGTTAATCTACATAACAAAAATACCTGAAGCGCTCCCTTAAGTCTTCTTTTGCTCCTCCTTGATCATGGGATAGGCATTCTTCCAGTACCCCTTCTCCCCGCATCCATGACAAATGTCCAAAGGTGAAACTTAGGTCTTAGGGCGAACCGCCTTCTTGGCCATAGCCTTGGCTTTAGCCTTTGCTTTCCCCTTACCCTTGCCAACAAGGTGGTCACCCTTATTTACCAGTAGCATTTTCGGTGTCTTCTTGATCGATTGCTCTACCAGTTTGAACATACCTTAAAGCTCCAAAACAGTCTTCTCCATCCCTTTCATATTATAGTTCAGGATGAATTGATCAAAAGACTCAGGAAGCGATCTAAGAATGATGTCAACCGCCAACTCTTGCGTGACTGGAGTGCCAAGTCGAGCTAGTGTGTCAACATAGCCCTTCATCTTGAGTGCATGAGTAGTTATAGATGACCTAGCAGCCATCTTATAAGAACATAGTGTCTTCACTATCAAGTACGTTTCCTACCTAGCTTGATCTTGATACATCTTCTTGAGTATATCCAAGATCACATAGGCATGCTCCTCTATGAACTTCTTCTGCAGCTCCCAGGTCATAGTACACAACAGTAAGCTCATGACATCATGATCATCACGTACATGCTGATCATAGAGCTCTTATTATGTAGCTGTCACTCCATAACCAGATGGGCGCTCAGCCGACAATGGCCTATTTAGGACATACTCCTTTACTTCTTATCTTATAACTATCCTTAAGTTCCTAGACCAGTCCAAGAAGTTGCTCCCAGAAAGTGTCTCCTTTTCCAAAATAGATCGAAGGGTAAATATGTTGTTTGCAGCCATTCTAATAGAAAACTTTTATCCAACATTGAAAAATAACTACAGAGAAAGAAATTAAACATAAGTTAAATAAAGGGCTTAAAAGCCAAAACACTAATTAATCCAATTTTAATGATGTTGGTGATTATAATTTGGCTGACTTAACAAAGACCCTCAATAACACTATAATGGCCCAAGCTTAGCTAGTTATGCAAAACCATTAACGTTTGTTAGGTAGGTTTAACAACCTGATCCATACACTATGGAAACTTGGTTTGAAAGGTTCATGGCACATTGCCTTTCTATGCTCGGGCGAGGGTTACACTAGCAGCCCATAGGGTCAGAAACCACAATTCACTCTATTGCCATATCAATATAATCAATATATTTGTCTTGACCAATTATGATGTGGTTGGCTAAAGCTCTTTCCACAAAATAATTCTCTTTATGACAATACTCATTAATTTATATCCAATCACCTTACGTATATCAAGCTCAATTCAAGTAGTAAGCTGAGCATTATCTACTGAATTGTTTGACATAGGTTGAGGCCGTGAATTTGGAAAGCACTTTTAAGGGTTCCCGTATTTAAAATTTGAATTCATTTTAATCAAAATGTTAACGACATAGAATATATAATCGCGGATTTTGAAACATGCTTTGGAATACTATCCTACCATTCAAGCATGCAGAACATACATCATGCAAAATGCAAGGTGATCTATAGGCCCCATAATATAAAACTAATGGAAAACTAATAGGTAACTATTACAATTCTTCAGTATCCATGGCTTGCATTTTATTTGGGCTCACCATCTGCTTTCGCTCCTTGGGGTTGCTCCATGGGCTTCCACCATTTTGGTCGATGATTTAATTGTAATTACTAAACTATAATTAAGCTAACTAATTAAAATTAAATTACATCCAAATAATACCACGCAGGGCATATTTACCAAAATAAATAAAATACAACCAATCTTCGAAAAAGGCCCATAGACAACTAAATCACCCAAATACAAACAATGTACCTTTCATGCATTTTCATACATATCGTGATGCATGTGAATGGAAAATAAATCAAAACATTTCAATTTTAAATTATGTCCAGCCATTAAAGTGGCAGTCGCTAATTTTAACTAGGACAATATATTTCAATTTAAAGACCCATTGAATTACATTCAATACTCCCACTTAAATTCGGAATTCCATAATCCTAAAACTATAGTCATCCAATCAAACCGTCAAACCATATTCAATTAAATATACACCATATAGAAATACATATGCATGCGTGCACCAAAATACATTTTATATACAATTAAAATTAATTACATTAATTATCATGTTTAAAGGGTCAATCCGATTTAATTAATCCGTAAAATAAAAAACTAGATTGGATTGAATGTTCAAAATAACTCAGGACCCGAAGCCCCATAGACCGCCGGCTACAACGCGATGGCAGCCTCATCGAAGGCCAGCTGGTTGCTGGCCTGTAGCCTGCAGCTACTGCCGCTGGGTAGTGAGCTGCTGCCGCAGCGGGCCAACAATTTATCGCTGCCGTGGGTTACTGCAGACGGGTAACAGCTCACCAACATTATACCGCAGCTGGTCAGCAGCTACAGCTGCTGCCTGCAATGGCTCAGCCACTGCCTGCCTCCCCTACCAGCAGTGCCGTCATTGCCTGTCGGTAGCAGGCAGTCCAGCGTCACCGTGTGTGGTGGCCGACGATTCTGAATATGTTTTTTTGAAAAATCACATACAGCAACCATCAAATCAGAAAAATAACATACTACGGTAAACTAATTAATAACTATTATATCATAGCATGCAAATAAAACTGAAACTAATTGGGGAAAACACAAAAACCCTAATCCTATACAGAAACCCTAAATTCTACCAATAAACTCTACCAAATCCACCAATTGAATTTCTAGATCTACATTTAATAATTCTAGATCTACCAAATTAATTTTAGATTTCTAAAATTTATTTTGGAATCCTTAAGTATAACCATAGATTTAATTAAATCTTCAAGATTTAATTAAATCTTCAAGATTTAACCATAACCATGACTATGATTGTCAAACCCCGACCCTTAACCGTACAGGGTAGGGTGTGACTCGTGAGAGTTCTATTCAACAACTCACTGTGTTGAAGTAGAATCTCATAAAATTAATTTCAATCACTTTAAAATAATAAACAACTCAGTTGGATTTACAATTTAACAAGAATTCTTTCTCAAAACTGAGGGACCTTTAATAAAATACAAAATAAAATCTCAATTTACCAAATAAACCTTTTAAGATATTAACAAACAAGAACAAATAATTTAAGAACAAAATCCTTCGACAACTTCCTGTGGCTCGACCATCACCTCCCGACTTACTTCTATACGCCAACCCAGGCTCCTTTTCTGAAAACATTTTAAAACTAAAAACATGAGACTTATGTCTCAGTAAGTGAATATCAACGATAGAAATAAATTGACTTTCCTTATTTCAAAACCAACCATAAAATTCATATAAATAATCAAACTAAATCTTAATAAAACCCCTTTATCCAAAATCCTTTAAAAGAAAACATACTCAATATAAATCCAAAATCATAATATAACTTAAATGCATTCAAATCAAAATTTATGATATCAAAATCCATAAAAAAAAATTTTTAAAAATTATAATCAAATCTCGAATCAACAATATAAACTTTATGAATCCAAAAACTTATATAACACCACATTAGTTTCATCCATCCTAGACTCGTCCCCAAATCATCAAATAACATCAAATATATATATATTACTCTCACAAGGTCTTACGCAATCGCTTTGCTGCCCAAAACGAGACAATCGAGATCTCTAATGCCGCCTAATAACGCATGGACTTATGTAACACTACCCTACCATACACCGACAGGACTTTGGCTTAGTGCACTCAGGCCCTTTCTCTAAATTGAAAGGGTCTTTTAATAATAAAAATAGTCACCACCCGAACCCGTCTACATAGATGTTTCAAAAACATTCCAAATCTCCACATCAAAATAA
>CAOJCR012878195.1:0-10744 GCA_948330485.1 Euphorbia neoarborescens | reverse complement strand
TGGCTTGGTCAGATTGGTTTGGTAACAAAATATCTGCATATCTCATCCAAATATAGCAGCTACGAAATTGTTCAATATAGTCTACGTGAGTTTCCGAAGACATATCCTTGACTCGGATTTTTTTCGATGAAGCCAGACGGCTCGCTCCGGCCTCTGAGGCTAACTGAGCATTCCTAGGCCTATCAGTTGGGGGAAGTAAGCACCTAGCCATAATAAGTTCTGGTTTTTCAAAACTATGACTGGATGAAGAAAGGGTAAGATTCGTATATGCGGTGCTAGGGCTAGAAGAAGTCAACCTAAAGTTATCAATGACTTTACTTAAACTACCAAGATTAGATAAGGAGCGCATAAAAGAAAGACAGAAAAGAAAAATCCAATTTAAATCATGGCCAACAATGATGGGGAAGTTACAGAAGCAGTTACCTATAAAGAAATAATTAGACCTAATATGTTGAAATTGAAGCAAACTTTAAAGGCTATAGTGGGAAGAGGAAGAAAAGATGCAAAAATACATCTGATAAACATCAAAGTCCTTTAATAAACGAAGAGATCTAGGTCTCGAAGATACAGATCGCAGTGAAGACAAAAGGTAAGAGAATAAAAGAAAAAAAAGAAAACTGTTTATATATATAGGGGAAATGTGAGGAATGAAACGTCTGCTAGAGTTTCATCTTCATAAGTAGTACAGGTTGCAGGTAAGTATTGGGCATTGTGCGTCTTGAGGTCAGTCAATTAAATGCAGCAATAATCAATTTTGAAAATTTGAGCGGGATAGCAGATTTGAAAAGACAGATCAAGAATGCGACTCGACCTTAAAAGGTCTTGAAAATACCAGGGAGGGACTACTGATGACAATCAGTAACTTTTTATATATATCGGGCTAACCATTTTCATTCGGTAGTGGCGGATGACATCATCATATTTACTGTTCGGCTCAAAGCCCAGGGCGAAGGGAAAAGGCCGAATCCATGGTCAAGGGACCGGACCCGTGATTAGTTACCCAATGAGTAAATGAGATTATCCAGAGTAATACATTCAGGAACACCCCCCACTATGGAGCTATAGATGACTCAGCAAACACGCAAATTACCTCCAAATGGTTGTTCCCCAGGAGGGAACATCTGGAGGGTAATTTAGTCTTTTTATAGACGACAAACAATGATTAGCTGGAATTATTCCCAACAGAATTCAGTTATGAGATCCTCTATATAAAAGGGTAAAAAGGCTCCCGTAAAAGGGACTTGAAATTCTTCTAATTCTCTCTGAATACACTTTTTTCTGAGCTCATCTTTACTTTCTAAAATCACTTTTCTAACTTAAGCATCAGAGGGTTTTTTACCGGAACCTCCAGTGTCACTCCTTTTCAACTGTTTTCAGGTTCAGAATTCAGAGAGCGGTGTTAATTCTATCGGAGAAGAAGGTTTTCTGTCCAACAAAACATCAAATGTTATAAAAAAACTGAACCAATTCAAATTTGTTAGGGCTGTGAACAGATAAACTTACCGAGAAATTTTAATATACGCTAAAGACTTACTAGCCTAGTTAATATATTATTGTTTAAAAGTAATAATTAATTTAAAATTCAAACTAGATAGCTATTGTTAAAGTATCTAATTTCTTTTTTTTGAGCTAAAATTGAAATTCATTACTCAAGAAGAACAGGCCTCAGCCAGAATACACGCATTTATCTCAGGAGGGTACTCCTCTAACAGATAGGTTGCAGACGTCTTTAGTAAAGCCAACCTAGCAAGTTTATGTGCTACTCCATTACAACTTCTGCTTACAAATTTAAAGGTTAGGAAGGAGAAAAGGGGTCTAAGGGCCTCAATATCCTCAACTATTAAATCACATGGAGAATCACCATGTTGAGTTCCATTTATTCGGTTGATAGCTAGCTGACTATTTGATTCAACCTCTAGGCTCCATAAACACGCTTCCCTTGCTGCTTTAATACCCTGCAAAATTGCTAATAGTTCAGCCATCTCCACATCAAGGCAACCATCAATGGGACTCATCCCAGTGAAAAGTACCTCACCTACATTGTCCCGAACTACAAAACCCAAACCTGTTTTGTCTGCCGAGGTTGCTGCATCACAATTTAACTTCATCATGTGTCTCGACAAAGGGGGGGACCAGCAATCAGCTCTTCCCAACTTCCTGCAACCTGCAGTTTGGCTTGCTGGAATATAAATTCGGCCTTGTCCCTCAATTCATCCGGTCTAAATCCTTGCTTCCCATGATTAATTTGATTCCTGTCAAACCAAATGAGCCACAAACCTACCATAACTCGATGCAGCAGTGAAGGATTGAGTATTTTTTTCACCCCATCAAGCCAGTCACAGATATGATAACCCTCCATATGCAATACCTCTTGTATCTCCGGAAAAGCCAATTTCCATAAGGTTCTAACCCCCTTACAATCTCTGAAAACGTGAAGAGTTATGGCATCTAGGACACAGATTAGAGTAATCCATACCCCGGCTCCAGAATGCCTCAGCAGTCAGCATCAAACCTTGCAACAGTCTCCACATGAAGTGAGCAATTTTTGGCATCAGAGGTAGTTTCCACACCCAATTCCACCTCCAAGCCCTCCCTTTTACCCCAGAAACAGAAGCAAAATTGGTCTTGCTAAGCCTGTAGGTTTCCCACAAATGATAGCCACTTTTAACCGAGTAATTATCGTCCCTTGAATAGGCCCATATCCTTTTATCCTCTGGCTTTCTGAAACTGAGCGGTATGGTCAGGATACAATCAGCATCAGCTTTGATGAAGTGTTCTTTTACCCGGTTCACAAGCCAACATGGGACATTCTCATCAATATAATCTCTCACTTTAGCATCCGGATCAACATAGGGAGTTGGGACCGGCTTCCTTAAGCTTGACCCTATAATCCATTTATCAGACCACACATTGATTTGGCAGCCATTACCCACCCTCCACACCACACCTGCTTCTATCACTTTCCTGGCCTCCAATAAGCCCCTCCACACAGCACTCGGCCTATGCCCCATTTTTGCTTGAAGGAACTCAGTGTTAGGGCAGTATTTGGCTTGAAAAATTCTGGAACATAAGGATTGGTTGTTCGACAGCAGTCTCTAGGCTTGTTTTGCCAATAATGCCAGATTAAAAGAATCAAAATTACGGAATCCCATCCCACCCTCAGACTTAGGCTTACACATCTTCTCCCAACTCAACCAATACATTCCCTTCTTATCCCCATTGTCCCACCAAAACCTACAAATCATTTGTTGTAGTTCAAGACAAAAAGACTTGTGTAATCTGAAGCAGCTCATTATATAGTTTGGAACTGCTTGTGCCACCGTTTTTATCAAAATCTCCTTACCCGCAGTTGAAAGTAGCTTTTCTTTCCATCCAGCTAGTCTTCTGGCCAACCTATCCTTAAGGAATGCAAATACAGCTCTTTTGGACTTGCCAATCACCGTTGGCAAACCTAGGTATTTGGGAAGGAAACCAATCTCCGAAACAGCCAGTTCATCCTTAATTGCTTCCTTAACCCGATAAGGGACCCCTTTGCTGAAGGATATCTCAGACTTCTGAAGGTTAATTTGTTGGCCAGAACTCCTCCCATATTGTTCCAGAATCCGTTTGACCTTGCGAGCTTCATGAACTGTTGCCTGCCCAAAGATTAAGGAGTCATCCGCAAAGAAAAGGTGTGAAACCTTTGGACCTCCCCTACTGATCTGAATTCCGCTCAAAGTTTGCTCACCTTCGGCTTTTCGTATTAAGCTTGAAAGCCCTTCTGCACACAACAAGAAAAGGTAAAGAGATATTGGATCACCTTGCCTTAAACCTCGGGAGGGAATAACAAGGCCTTTAGGTTGACCATTAATCAAAAACTCAAAAGAGGCCGATGAAACACATCCCATGATCAACCGTATGAACCCCAGTGGGAACTCCATTTTCTTCATAATCTGATCTAGGAAGCACCATTCTACCCTGTCATAAGCCTTGCTCATATCCAGTTTAAGCGCAAAGTTCCCTTTCTTGTATGAAGTTTTACTCTTCATTGCATGGAAAGCCTCAAAAGCAACCAAAGCATTATCAGTTATTAATCTACCGGGAACAAAGGCACTTTGTGTTTCATGAATTAAGGAGGGCAAAATACGTTTGAGCCTATTCGCCAGGACTTTAGATATTATCTTATAGGAGACATTACATAGGCTTATCGGTCTGAAATCTTTCATGCATTCGGGTTTGCCAATTTTTGGAATCAAAGTGACATGTGTGATTGATACGAGCTGGCATTTGTGCCGAAGCAAAATAAGACAGAACAAGCTCGGAGACACTACCTTTAACTGTATCCCAGGAGGCTTGGTAAAAAAGCGCAGGCATCTAATTTCTTAAATCTTATGGATGCGCTACTTATTTTAAAAAATTATAAATCGTAACCTTATCGAATAAATTTGACATAAGAGGTTATTTAAAAAAAATTAAATTAGATAAGCTACTAAGTTAAATTAAAAAAAAATGATTCAGGAAAAAAACTTGTTGAAGTATGAATATAGAATCGGAATTTCTATACAGTAGTAAACTTTTACTGTAATAATTTTTAAATATATCAATCACTATATTTCATATCTATCAAAATAATTATGTATTATTCGAAAAATATCAATTGTATGAAAAGTAACAAAATTTTAAATTTACTATATATTATCCCACAGAAGATAAATAAATTATAATTAATAATAATAAAATACATTGCTTATTCAAAATTTCGAAAATCAAAATTTTTTAATAGTTATATAAAATAGTTTCAGAAATATTTAAAAAGTGATTTATTTAATAAAAACTACAATAAAATATGCAAAAAAAAACTAATAGACATATTTAATAAATTTTCTATATACCTTTATTTAATAAAAAAATACACACACTACATTTATAATGTATGGACAAATTTTATTTTTACTTTATTTTTCACAAAGTAAACATTAATTACTCCCTCCGTTTTGAAATATAGGTCGTTTTAGAGTTTTTATGTTGTTCTTTTTTATATGTCGTTTTATTATTTTTTCATGTTTAACCTTATTTAAAATAGGAGAGAGAATCAATATTTAATAGAGTTTGTATGGAAAATAGAGTTTTAGAAGAGAGATATAAGGGTATATTAGTCTTTATTATGGTCTAATTAATGTTCTATTGGTTTTGATGAAAATTCTAAAACGACCTATATTAAAAAACGGAGAGAGTATTATATATAAAACTAATATAATGATAATAAAGATAAAATGAAAATAATATAAAGTAATCCTTGTATACACTATATCTAATATGCTACTACAAAAAAAATATGAATCAATTTTGAATAAATTTGCAATATATGTCTAGTGTAAAAAAAACTACATATTCACATTTAATTTAATGTGTGTTTCAAGAACAGTCGCATCTACTCAATTTGTAATATATGTCTAGCTATTAAAAATATACACTAATACACGAATTTTTCATAAAAAAATTTTAATATATTTTTATTATATGAAAAATATATTTTTAAAATATAAAATTAATTTTCCGTAGCTATATATTCTAATTCAAGTCCATGCATTTAGTTGGGTAATTATATGATTCTTTTTGTTATTAAATCAATGTTTACCGATCAAACTAAAAAAAATGTCATGCCTTAACTATTCATAAGAATTTCATTGATTAATAAAGCAGAAATATCCATTTTCTCAAAATATCATTCAATATTAAACATATTGGGCAAATAAAAAAGATACAGAATAAATCAGAGGACGTCTCCAATGCTTAGACACATAACCACTCAATAAATTCGCCACATTATCTATTCAATAATCTTTATCATACTATTCCACTTATAGTTAAATTTAACAACCACTCAATATCATAGACCCACCTATCTAAATCACAATTTTTTTAATATTATTTATATTTTGTTTAGCAATGAATGGTATTTATGAATAAAAAATATAACCATTTAGAGTCATTAAGAGAAAAAATGACTAAGCATCGGGATCCGTTCTTAAAGAACCGACCCCAATACTAGTCATTGGCGTCTATTCTTAAAAACCGATGCCAATGACTAGCATTTGGATCGGTTCTTTAAGAACCGACCCTAATGTTTAGTAATTGGTGTCGGTTCTTTCTAAGAATTGATGCTAAAGATGAAAAAAGCATAAAATTTTTTGACGTGATATCACTTTTATAAAAAAAAAATTGAGTATTATACATTTATTAAACATTTTCTATTAAGAATTTAATATTAGGAAAAATTACATAAATCAGTTTATTTTAGAAAATATTATCATAAAGCGATTTTTAATATTACATATTTTATATGTTAATATTTTTTAATTTTAATTATAGCCTTTTTAGTTTTGTATTTTGTGATAAATTACATAAATGGCATTGTTGTGATATATTTGGTTCCCCCCCCCCCCTATTTTCATTAATTCCAACGCTCGATTCCCCAATTCCCCTTTTCTTGTCAAAAAGTGAACAGCCATCTCTCCACTCCTCCTTCATCTTCGTTCGTCCGTTTTCTCTCTCTCGATTAGTTTTTTGTAGGGTTCTTGTTCGGAGTGAACAGCCATCTCTCCACTCCTCCTTCCTCTTTGTCCGTCCGTCCGTCGTCGCCCCCCTTCGGTCTCTGCCGCCGCCGTAGCGCTGTCCTATCCCTCCCATCGTCCGTCGTCTCCTCTTCTTCTTCGTGCGCAAACCATATCACAGGTTAGGGTTTTTTTATTCTTTTTTTTTCAAAATTGTTGTTGTTCAATTAATACATGTTACTGAGTTATCAATGGCGTCCGTGATAGAAATTTTTAAGAATGGGATGGCAATAGTGTTTGCAATTTTGAATATAAGGGGAAATGTTCTTCCATTGGTTGTTATGTATATGTTTGCAATTTTGAATAGAAGTTTTTTCCCTTAGTTTTCACTGTTCCTTAATAGGTTCGATTAGTTTTCCCCTTTTCTAGCTTTTTGGGATTATTAGTTCTATCTATCTAATTCTCTGTTTATTCTTTTTTTCTTCTTGAATTTTTGCTTTTCTGAAACCTTCGGCTTTTTGGGAGTTGTTTATAGTTAGTTTGTATACTATGTTGTGACTATATGTGTAGTGATATAAATCCTTTAATTCTGCATTCATATTGTGTTTATACTGACTGTGTGCTGTTTGTATTATTTTTATACTGTGTTCCTATTGTTTTCATACTGTTAGTTACATGTTTTTTTTTTAATTTTAAAAAAATGTTTAACACTACTTTTATACTGTATCTATGAAGTTTAATTATATTTATAATGTTGTTATACTGGTTTGGTGACTTTTTGATTTGTTATACTGTATGTATTATGTGTTGCTACAGTTTTGTATTTGTATGATGTTTGATATATATGTTATTATGTTTTAATATTGGTATAATGTTTCATATTATTTTTTTTTCATTTCATGTTTGTTTTTTTTTTGTAGAACTATTCGATCATACATTGGTTGTTGCAAATGAGGGGAAAAAGTTTAGCTAGGAAGATTGTTTCTCTGATTCTTCTAGTGATTTTGAAAACCCAGTAAGTAAAAAGTGTAAAGTTAATTTGGACCATGGTGTTAAGGCTGCGAAACGTGTTACAAAGTTGGAGAAGAAAAAACGTGAAGCTGTTGGGGAGAGTAGTAGGTAAGATATTAGAAGGTTTAAATATGTTAATGATGGCATAAATAAGGTATTATGTTATGATGTTTAATTTATTCTTTTGCATTTTTCAGTTTCTTAGTTAATTATAGTTGTTTGTTTTATTAATTTGTTTCTTTATATATCTATTATTTGTTTTTAAGATTTGGATTTTTTGTTTGGTAGACAAGAAGTTTTTCCTTGCAAAATCGCAGCATCGATGGATTGTTCTGCCATTGTTATTTTGAAGGATAAACTTAATGCTAATTAGATTGCAGTTTTCATGGATTCTTGTTTTGGGTTTTTACTTGATCTGCCCGCTATTGATTGTATGCCAATGCTTTTATATGCTTTGTTGCTTAGGCTGGTCGTGCATTCGAATGAATCTGAATTGTGTTTTGGTTTATGTGGTATTTAGGCTGCAAGGATTTGCTTTGATTACTAGATTGAAATGTACTGGGGGAAAAGATAGGTCTAGGTTGGTTTTTACTGAAAGTAGGTTGAAGCAGAAGTATTTTGGTCATTGTGTTTCTGTTTCTAAGAAGGATGTTTATCAATGTTTTGTTGATATGTGGTGGGATTCTGATGAGGATGCTTTATTGTTGGGTGTTCTTTTTGTAATTCATAATTTTTTGTTGGGTGGTAGGGGTTATGATAAGGTGGATGATAGTGATTTTTTTTAGTTGAAAGTGGTAAGTTCAAGGATTTTGTTTGGGGGAAGGCTGTTTTTAATGAGACAATAAAGTGCATTCAGTTTTTTTATAGGAGTGACATTAGGAAATCTTATGTTTTGTATGGTATTCCTTTGGCCCTTCAAGTGTGGCTTTATGAGATCTGTGGGCGTTTGAGGTCTAAATATATTTGTCATTGTAATAATATGATTGTAATAATACGATTCCAAGATTGCTTAACTGGAGTATTCCCAAAAATTATAAGAGCGTGAAAGATCGCCCTTCTTTTCAAGTGTGGTATGATATCATAAGTTTGGATTCAGATAAGGTAATTATTTTTTATGTTTGTTTGTTTTTTTTTTGTTGTGGTGTTAATTGTGGTTTTATTTATAGGTTTTTTTGTTAATTTTTTGTTGCAGTTTGAGTTATTCAAATTAGTTCCTTATAAGTTGGAGTTTCAAAAGCTAGATTTATCTAGTTTTTTTAGCAATAAAGGTTTTAGGCCAAATGTGCAAGGGCAATCTAGTATGGCTGATGGTGAGGATACGCATTATCAACAAACACATGTTGATGATGCATGTATGGAACAATTGAGGTTGATTTTATCGCGTCAACTTGAGATCAAGAGGACATTTGTTGATTTGAAAACTTGTTTGGATGATAAATTGGAGGCTATGAATAAATCAATGGAGGATTATGTTTCAAAGATTATTTTTATTGTTTCTAAAGGTGGTGTTGCTTCTTCCCCAAGTACAGATATTGTTGTTCGTGATAATTTGGTAAAAAAAATTTATTGTTATATTTACTTCCCATAAGTACGTTATGTGATTTTGTTCATTATTTTGTATATTCTGTTTTTATATTGTATGTGCTTATTGATTGTTTTTATACTAAAGGTATACTGTTTTTATTCTGTTTTTTGTGTTGTATATTTTTCTTATATTGTGCACTTTTTTTTGTAACGTATTTATGTATGTATATTTTATTTTGTATATAGTTATATGTTGTGTTGATAGTTTTTATTAGTAGTTGTATTCTCACTTAAATTTCTTATTTGGTTCAGATATACTATTTTTATATTGTATTTATACTGGAGCGTTGATAATTTTTTTATAGTTGTTATTGTATGCATTATATATTTATATATGCAATATATTTGTTTGAATACTTTTTACTCATGTTTTTTATTATATTTTTACTGAGTCTTTTTAATTTTTATTTTTTTTAGATGGGTGTTTATGATAATTCTTATTTTCATGATGTTGGCGTGGAATAGCAAGAAGATGTTGAAGTTCTTGATCAACATCCTGATGTTCAAGTAGTGTATAATTATGCTTTTTGTGTTTTTGTATCATTTTGTTTTTGGTGTTTTCATTTTTTGGTATTTTTTGTAGGTGTTTTCTGAAATTCCTTTACGTAAAAAATATTGTAAAGCTGCTGTTCTGAAATCACCATTCACTACTAAGTTTGGTTCTAGTAGTGGACTTGGTAAGGGAAAAAAGGTCGTGGTTAATGATATTCATCCTCTTGATAGCAATGTGATGGATCCTCTTAAAGATTTGATGGTGAAGGAAATTAGGGATTGAATTAAAGCTGGATTGTCAAGGAATAAGTAATTTTTTTGTTATTTTTTTTAAGTGTTGTTTTTGTTTGATTCACTATTTTTTTTTTTTTGTTTTTGTTGTAGAAAGTATAAAAAATCTGAGATGTTTCTGAAATCTCCAATGAATTTTGGTGTGGAGATAATTGTTGAGAAGCAGTGGTTTTTTGACTTGTTTACAGTTGGGAGGTTTTTGTCTACTTCAACAAGTTTCTTTGGTTATTCCTTGTTTTATGTGTTTGGTTTTTTGTTTTTTGTTATATTTATTTATTGAGTTTGTATTTTTTTTTAAAACACATCAATATACTTTTTTACTATTTGCGTAAAAAAGGGAGATACATGAAGTCGATTGCTGTAAAATGTTTCACAACCACTGATAATTTTTTTTATCAGAAGATTCAGTTTTTATATTTTGAGCGTCAGAAAGACTTGGATTTGCTGAATTTAGAGAATGATTGTGTTAGATTTTTAGTTGACTATATTTGTGGTTTTAGGTTAGGTTGTAACATTGATTGGGCTGCTGTAGATGATGTGTTGTTTCCTGTGAATGTCAAAGGTGATCATTGGATTTTAGCTAGGTTTTCCTTTAGTTCTCGGTGCATTTATGTATATAATTCGTTGAATTCCGAGATACGTGTTAAAAAAGCAGAATATTGCATGAGGGCGTAGAGCATATTTTTACTATATCTGCTTCGTTTGAGTAAGTTTATGATTGTCGTGTTGGGTCTGATGGTAGGAAGGTTTATTATAAGGAGGAAAACACAACTAATCCACTCCAAGTAATTATGTTGGAAGGGTTACCTATTCAAGGAGAGAGGTATATATAT
>CAOJCR012875789.1:0-11586 GCA_948330485.1 Euphorbia neoarborescens | reverse complement strand
GGGGCATCCACACCTGAGCGTCCATTTGGATGCTCAAGATATGAGCGTCCAAATGGACGCTCATCTAATTATTTTTTTTTATGAGGGACTTAAGTCCCTCATCAATTTTGTTGGGTGAGGGACACTGCGTCCCTCACCAACCTTCTTTTTTTTTTAAAATATATATATAGATGTTAATTTTTATTGTTTAAATTTTTTATTTATTTATAATAAAAAAAACTATTTAATATTAATATTTTCTATTTTATTTTTATTATTGTAATTTAGCAATAGCGGTGGTCTCGAGCGGTTTCGGGTCTCGACTTCGACAAAATCCAAATTCATACCTTACGAATCAAATTTTCCGCAACGAAACAAACCTTTGAAATTATCATCACTGAGGTGTAAAAAAACTCATGCTCACACCAGTCAACAATGGTGATGAATTATAATTCAATTATCTACACGGAAATAACAAATCTAATTAGGAAGAAGCAATCTGAAGCAAAGGAAAGGCAAGAAAGGGATACAAAAATACCTGGATTAGATGATAAAGCACTTGGTGAAGTGAAGAAAGTTTGAAAAGTCGCAAGAAGAAACCCAAGAAAATCGAAACGAATTGTAGAAAAGAAAAGTGAAAAGAACCACAAAGAAGAAAACTACTTATATAAGGGAAAGAAGGAAGATAGAATGACGACGAGGGTTTGTCATAATGAGCAATCCAGGTGGCAAGCATATATTGGACATCACACATCTCAAGGGTTAGTATGATAAATATATCAGTAAAGACAATTCAAAAATTTAGTGGGAGAAAGCTTTGAAAAGACAGTTCAAGGATATGACTCGACCTTAAAAGGTCTCAAAATTACTAAGGAGGGACTTTTGATGATAATCAGTAACATTTTTATAACTGGAGTAAATGTTACCTATAGTAAAGGCAGATGACGTCATCATTAAAAGCCGCATTCCAATTAAATACCGGATCTAATAGTCATATCGGGTTCCAAGGTCAAAGACCAGACCTTATAGTCAAAAGATCAGATGGTCATGCTGAAGCTATCCTGAGCTATCTATTTGGGAGATTAATAAATTCTCATCAGAAGAGGATGACTCAGCAAAACATACATATCACCCCCAAAAGACTGTCCCGAAATAGGGAACAGTTGAGGGGTAATTTAGTCTTTTTACAGACGACAATAATGATTGGTAGGGAACATTCCTAATAGAATTCAGTTATGAGATCCTCTAAATAAAGAGGTAAAAAGGCTCAGGTAAGAGGTACTTGAAATTCTACTATTTTCTCTCTAGTTATTCTTCTATTTCTGAGTTCATCTTTCTAAAAATCCAAATACTGACTTAAGCATCAGAGAGTCCCTCAAATGGACCATCGGTAACTTTTTTTATCTATTTCAGGCTCAAAATTCAAAAGACAGTGTTCATTCCACCGTAGAAGAAGGTTTTTGTTTGCTAAAAACATCAGAAATGAAAACGAAAAGGAAAGCCAACAGTAAAAACCTATTCCAATCAGTAGTGGTTCAATGATAAAATCAAACATAAATCAAGAAACCAGCAAAGAAACAGTAAGCTAAATCCAGTATCAGTAGTAACAGAAAGATAAAAGGGCTATTGAAATATCAACAAAAACAGAAGAGAGGATGTAGAAGTAAACAGGGAAAAGAAAGAGGAACAAAATATAGAAGAATAATGCAATTGACAATCAATTACAATAACTTAACAAACTACATACAACTTATACTAATGGACTAAACTGGTGATAGTAAAAAGAACCGAAAATCATATAAACAAACTTTTTATGAGTTTTATCATGTAAACTGTATTATCCAGCAAGCATATAGACACTAAATCTTCATCAATTCAATATATGAAGCTTAAGAGAAGCTTCCTAATAGCGCATACTCAATACATCCAGATTTTCAACATTCAAAAACAAATCAGGAAGAACTAAAATAAGTGTAAACAAGACTTCCACAATAGCAGCAAAATGTAATAGGAAAGCAGACGTTTATTTTAGGTCAAAGAAAATACCTAATTATTGGGAACTCCAATTTAAAGAAGATCTAAAAGAATTGATCCAGAAATTTTAACGCTCTGTTTGGATGATGGTTATAGGAGAATTTTAAAAGATGGTGAAGTAAAGTAAAATAAAGTAATGTAAACTCAAGGATGGTGGATGATGGATAAAAACTTCACCTTGTTTGGATGGACGTTTAAATTTTATGAGGTTAAATATTTTTATTGTTAACATTTTTAATTTGTAAATTACAAATCTACAGCCAAAAGTCAAATAATTGGAGGGAAGAGGGATATTTCAGTCTTTTGGTAAAATAAATAAAGATAAAATTGACAATTTAACTTATTTAACCCTCAAATCCCACCAAATTGGTTGAACTAAAATCTACTAAAAAACAACATATTTAACCATCATTTAAACCTCAATTCTATCCCATTAAAAAAACCGTCGAATCGATCATGGTTATAATTTTACTTTACATTACTTAACCATGAAAAACCATAAAAAATTGGTTTGATAAGCAATGCGTAAATTTTGGGTGTTAATCCAAGTTTACACATAGTTTCATCAGAAATATATATTGAGATTTTTGAAGTTAAAATGATAATTTTGCAGTGTTTCATGACTTTGAGATTTGAACACAAACTGAATTTTTCAGTCCAAATTCAAACTGGACGGATTGAAACTCAGTAGAAATTGGGGAACCAGAAGAGACTAAATAAAATCCAACAAAATAAAACTCAACTAAGAACCACTGAGAATTCAATGAGATAGAAAATAAAAACAAAAAAATAGAAAATCAAAATACGATGCAACCGAAAATAAGCAAGAGAACTCACCAATAAATCGATCTCCTCGATCGTTGCTTACCCCTCCTTCTCTCTGTAAGAGAAGGGGAAACTGCCTGAGTTCGGGCATAAAAGCCCAAACTCAGGGGCGGCTGGTGACGGTCGAAAGGGCACTGGCCCCCGGTGGTCCCCTGTCGCCCCCTGCAGTGATCCAAATGTGAAGGGCTATGATTTGATTAAGGAGCTTGATCTCTACCATTATGAGCCTTTGATTTACCAAAAAATGCTTCTTACTCATATGGTTCTGGTGAAATTATACCACATACCAGGCACACAACGTCATCTTAAGGCTTTTAATGAGAGTAGAGGATGGTGCAACATGAAATTAGGATAGAATGGTCCTATATGAATATTCCTTAATTCATCATGTTAAGGTATTTTCAATTATTTTTTTATCTGGTTCTTAAATTTGATTATGTTTTATGCTATTGCTATCATAAGTTTTGTGTTCTTTAATGACTTTGGCTCTCAAGGGATCAAAAATTGATTTTTGTTCCTTGAGGATTTCTTATGGGATTCTAGTTATGTCTGATACATTGAGAGTTTTCCAGTTTTATCAATTGATGACAATCAGTAACATTTTATATTCAGAATTAGCATTGTATTCGGTATAACCGAGTGACATCAGAAGAAAAGACTGGATCTAAGAGGAAAAGATTGGATATAAAGTCCAAGGACTAGGTCTAAAAGCCAAAGACCGGATCTAAGAGCCAAAGATCGGATCTAAGAGCCAAAGATCGAATCTAAGAGCCATAGACAGGATCTAAGGGCCAGAGACTGGATAAGGTCACTACCTGGAACAACTTATTCACCTTTATAGGAGAATGCTAATGTGGTTATAAAAAGTATCACATTGTAAAGTTGTCCCCTGATCAAGGGATAAAGGAATATTTGCAATAGAATTCAGTTATTAGACTCCCTATATAAGGGGTCAGATGCTCACTTAAATGGGTACATTTTCACTCACAATTTCTGATTACATTCTTCTAAAAGGTTTTTAGCTGACTTAAGCATCGGAGAGTCCCCCAAATCGAACCACCAGTGTCTTCCTTTGTTTTACAGAAATCAAAAAATGGTGACCACCAGATCGAAGAAGAAGAATATTTCATTGGAAATATCATTGGTGCGTCGAGTGTGGACCAAAAAATCATGGCTATAGACTTAACAAATGGTTCTGATCTAATTGCTTCTGGTGCAACAAACTCTCCTCAGAATAATCTTAGTTTAGGAAATCCAACAAACTTGGAGCCATGACTTATCACTGTAGAGAAAATAATACAGTCTTATGGAATATCCCCTCAATATGCTGTGATTTCTCAACAAGCGATGGTCAGAGACTCATCCATGGTTGGGCCAGCAGTCAGTGAAGAAACACAAGTTAGGCTAGTTAATACGAAATGGTGGTTTTGAAGGAGGCAACATTAATAGATCTTTGTTTCAGATGCCTACTCCTATTGTAGCAGGAGGAAACCAGGGCCATTCACACTACGAGTAGAGGGCCTTACCACCACTACAATTTGGGACTCCACTAAGCTATCTTCCAGCTGTTGTAGGAGGATGGAATGCACGAATACCTCTACTATGGAGTCAGACCACCCAGTACAAGCCACAAAATGTTTTAGCACCAGCAATCCCCAACCAGTCTTTTCAGGAATGTTTCCCTCAACAAGTAAGTTATTCTACTCCATCTCTGAGCATGGGCCATGCAGAACAAAGTATAGTCCCGCCCGAAAGACTTACACCAGTAGATTTAGCGACCAATTTAACTTGAGTGAGTTAGGAAAAATTCTTTTTGAATGTTAAGTCCAGCTTGATAGAGTTAGCAGTCTCCTTCCAAGCCCTAATAGTTGATGTAGGGGATCCCCCCTTATCGAAAAGAATAAGATGCTGAGCATGATAAAATATTCAAGATCCCAACATTTCCTCAATATATTGGGAAGACAGAACCTGTCATCCATGTTAAAAAGTATGCCAGTATAATGAATATAGCTAATGCCGATGACACTTTAATGTGTAAAATGTTTTCATTTTCACTGGATGGTCCGGTGCACTATTGGTATGATGGGTTATCACCCGGGTCAATTGATTGTTGGAAAGAGCTTAAAAAGTAGTTCATAGCTAAGTTTGTAGGGTCTATCCCGGCTATAACTACTACTCAGGTGCTTAAGGATATTGTGCAGAGACTGGGCGAGTCACTCAGAGACTACATCATCCGGTTCAATAATGGATGTATGCATATAAAAAACTTGGAGACCAATATTGCCTACGAGGCCTGGATGATAATACCACAAGCAACCGATTACATCAACAGCTGGCTTCTCAAAAGCCGAATAACCAAGTATAGTTGATGACTATCTGTAAAGATTTCGTGGAGGTTGACGAAGTCCAGAATATCCAAGAAATAATGATCCGGGATCTAGAGACCGGGACCAAAGCAGATTCAAAAGAGAAGGCAGAGGTTAGGATAGAAATCGGGATAGAAGAAGAGAGTTCTCCAGAGGTAACTAGGAAAGGGTGCAGTTCACTCCGCTGAATAAGTCCCTCAGTGAGATCCTGGTAGCAATCATGAAGAAGGGTTTCAATAAAGAGATCAACTATCCTGAAACCAAGAGCGGGTGCTGCGAATTTTCTACGATTATAGTATTGTTTTGGTTCATCATGCATATACCCATATAAAAGTTGGTCTTCTAACATAAATTCACACAATACCGCAAGTATACAGGTCGCACAAGTAGTATATAATGGATTTTTTAAGTCCGAGTATCGATCCTATGAGGAAAAAGGAACACAGCGGGTTATCATGTTATTTAACTCTACCTATGGCAATCACAATTTGAAGGTGTTTAATTATACTTTTTTATAGAAAATAAAACTAAAGAAGATGATGCTAGCATGTGTGAATTACAAAATATTTAGAACGATGTTGCTTACATTGGTATTTCTCATAGTTATATGAATTCAATTCTCAATTGGCATGCATGGATCAAACATTCATTCTTTAATTATTGCAATGAATTACGTTGGGATTGGTATGATTAACTCTACCCAATTCATAAAAGAAACAAATCATTAATATGCTATATCTTTTGATTATTACAACATAGTATATCATAGACCAATTTCATGCATTTAAATGTACATGAATATTTCCAGAATTTTATCTCTTAATAGAACTCTAGAACAACTTTTAAATCCAACATACAACAAGGTATGATTAACTCATACCATATGTCTTGCATTGAAACAAAGATTCAAAGTAAACAATTAAAAAATCTTATTCATATAACCCAGGTTGTACATTCATACAAATTGTTTTGAGAAATATATGATTAAGCACTTCTATAATACAAGAATCATACATAATCTAACATAAATAAAGGTTGTCAATCTTTCTTATGCTAGCCTTAGTGTGTCAAACCAAGAAACTATTGCATTAGACTTGCAAACAATACGACCTAGAGGTATGATTAGCTCTCCTCTCATTCATATAAACCATACTTACAAAGCATAAGATAAAGAATGCAAACTTTGTAGAGATTACATCCCTTATCAACAGAGAAAGCACACAATCCACTTAAGACATGGCTTCCTTGCATCTTCCTCCTACAACGATGTTTACAAATGACTCTTTCTCTCTATGTAACTCTCTATTATTTTTCAAGTCTAAATGCTATAAAATGTTGGATTTGTTGGCTATTTATAGAGTTTTAGGGTGGTTACAAGTGTTTTTGATTGGTTTTATAGTGATGAGATGTGTTGGGATTGGCTAGGAATGGATAAGGGTCGATTTGGTGCAAGTTTGGGGTGTTGCAATTTTTATTTAACGTAATAGCCATTAGAAATAACTAACACGCAGATGCAGGTCACGATCGCCATAGAGGAAGTCACAATTATGACTCCTTGTGGAAGTTTAGGCCTGATTGTTAATGCATGTCTCGATGTGGACAGCACTGTACACCTTTAATTGTTTTGTCCATAACTTTCTCGTCTGATATCCGAATTGAGAGATTAAAGATGATTTGGAAAGATAAGAGAATTATATTCAACTTTGATTTGATGTCTATTCCCAAATTCGGCCTGTAGATACCTTAAAATCTACTCAAAAGTTGATGGATGAACTTTCAAGCACCAATTGGATGCCATTTCTCCCTTCTCTTTTCCTCTTTTGTCCGTTTCTTATCCGTTTCTCATCCCATTTGTCACGAATCTTCCCAAATCATCTTGAGATGCATTTTTCCATGTATATTTTCCTTAAATTTGCAAAAGAAGTATTTTCTATGAAAACGACACACAAATAAACATTAAACAAAACAAAATATACATGATTTATACCTTATTAATATACCAAATATGCATACTTTGCATGCTTATCAGTGGGCAGATGTAGGGTAAGGAAAAAATGCATATTGTAGATTCCACAGAGTTAAGGGATATCACACAGATGACTAGAGAACCCTAGTAGAAGAAATCTAGAAGTTGATAAGAAGAGGCAAGCTGTCTAAGTTTGTTGATCACAAAGAAGATAAGGAGGAAATAGATGCTGAAAGAATTGATGAAAGACCAGCAAGAAATAAGGAGCAAGAATGTCCCAACCAAAGAGAAACAAGGGGTGTCGTCATGATGATAGCCAGAGGACCAAGTGCTGAGCCAAGAGCGAAAAGAGCCAAAACAGCACCAACAAAATTGAAAGGTACTACTGACCTTAATGAATCATTTGAAAAAATTATTAACGTGGATCCAGGCCATACAAACACGTTAGTGATCGAAGTGGAGTTAGAGCAATACACGGTGCAAAGGGTGTTGATAGATACGAGGAGTGTTTTCAACCTGATAACAAGCACACGGTCAATAAGTTAAAGATTGCCAAGGAAAGAATACAACCGACGTACACCCCAGTTGTTGGTCTCAAAGGTACTCCTATCCCATTAATAGGATAGGTACGGCTGAAGATGGAGAGCGGAGATGAGGAGTGCATATACAAGTTAGCGGAGTTATTCCTGATTAGTGATGTAAAGCTTGCCTACAACGTTATCTTGGAAAGACCATTCTTAGTGGAATCTGAAGCGTCCATATCATATAGACACCTGACATTGCAAATCCCTAATTCAAAAGGGATTGCTTTCGAAGAAATCAGTAGGCATACTAAAAAACATATTTTGCTTCATTAAAAATGATGAAGAAACCAAAGAAGAGGAGGAAAGTCATCTAGATGCCATTGAACCGGTCGATGAAATAGAAACTTTGGCAATAGAAGATGGAAGACTGATAAACATTCGGAAGGACCTTGAGGAGCCAATAAAAGGGGCAGTCTTGGACGTGCTTACTTCTGAGCAAATTTTTTTTCCTGGACAGTTGATGGCTTAGAAGGTGTGCCGGCTGAGATTATTAGCCATTGTCTCAATGTAGATCCAGAAGCGAATGCAGTGGTGCAGAAGAAAAGACGTCACTCACTGGATAGACAAAGAGCCATTAAAAAAGAAATTATAGAGTTTTTAAGAGCCAGACACATTCGGCCGGTCCACTATGCAAGTTGGCTATCTAACGTAATGTTAGTTAAGAAGCCCAACAGATCATACCGGATGTGTGTTGACTTCACAGATTTAAACAAGGACTGGCCAAAGGATTATTACCCATTATCGAGTATTGATCAGCTCGTGGATGCTACTGCGAAACATCAAATATACTCTGTGTTAGATGCAAAAGCCGGATATCACCAGATATCCATAAATCCAGACAATGAGATAAACACCTCCTTCATAACACACGAGGGAACATATTGTTAAACAAAGATGCTGTCCAGCCTAAAAATCTAGGGGCAACATATTAGAGGTTGGTAAATGATATGTATAAAAGGCAACTCGACAGAACGATGGAGGTATATATTGATGATTTGGTGCTCAAAAGCAAGTTGGAAGCAGATCACTCAAAGCATATCACGGAAGTGTTAAAAATCCTGAGGATTACAAGATTAAGCTTAATCCGAAGAAATGCATCTTTGGGATAAAGGGAGGAAAATTGTTGGGATTCATGGTGTCACATCGAGGGATAAAGGCTAATCCAGCCAAAATCCAAGTCATATTACAAGCTTAAGCTTAATCCAAAGAAATGAATCTTTGGGATAAAGCAAGGAAAATTGTTGGGATTCATGGTGTCACATCGAAGGATAAAGGCTAACCCGGCAAAAATCCAAGCCATCATTAATATGACGCCACATAAGAACCTGAACGAGCTTCAAAGGCTCAATGGCCAAATCAATGCCATGGGAAGATTCCTGTCATTTTCTACAAGAAGGTGTTTGCCTTTCTCTAAGGCAATGAAAAGAAGCTAGGATTCCAATGGGACGAAACTTGTCAAAAGGCCTTTGAAGATCTGAAGAACTGTTTAAGTTCCACTCCTTTGGTAAGCAATCCTGAGGAAGGGGAGATCTTATTCTTGTACTTGGCAGTAAAGGATGAGGCCATTGGAGCGGTGCTGGTCATAGAAGAAAGAACTCAATAATATCTCATCTAGCAAAGTACTCAAAGATGCCAAAATTAGGTATCCCCGAATCGAAAATTTTTCCCTAACGTTGATATTTGCAGCTATTCGGTTTCGGCCATATTTTTAGGCATACACAATCGTGGTACGAACAAATCTACCATAAAAAGGTACTTCAATGGCCCGATATGGTATGACGATATGGTACGACATTTGGTATGAGGCCCAAACATCTATAAAAGCACAAATATTAGCGGATTTTATGGCAGAATTCACTAGACTGGAACCTAAAATGGTTGTCCGAGTTGAACGATAGGAGGTCTATGTGGATGAAGCATCACCAGCTGAAGGAGCCGATATTGGCATTTTCTTAAAGGGACCCGGTAAACTTCACTTTTAATATGCAGTGAAACTTGATTTTTCCGTGACTAACAATGCTGCAGAGTATGAGGCCTTAATTAAAGGCTTTAGATTTGATACAAGAGATCAGTCCTGACTGAGTAGTGATCCGGAGCTACTCAAGGCTAGTGACCGGGAAGATTAACAAAAGCTTCCAAGTAAAAGATGAATCCATAGGGAAATACCTGACCAAGGCAAAAAGTTTATTGAACGAGCTGGAGTCTAAAGGGATATTATAACAGATTGAAAATGTCCCAAGGGAGCCGAATGAAGAGGCAGACTGCTTGGCAAAGGCAACAACACATCTGAGATGCTGGAAATTGCTAACTTATTCATTTGAAACAGAAGTAAAGCCTTGTACTAAAGAAGAAGAAACCTCGCTAGTTGAAGAAGGTGAAAAAGATTGGAGAACTCCCATCTCCTCATACCTAAAGATAAGAGAGTTACCGAAGGTTACCAAAGAAGTTGGTCGAGTTGTTAGAAAAGCGGCATGATATGCACCCATAGATGGAGAATTGATGAGAAATTCATTTACTCATCTATTGCTAAAATACATCTCCGAAGAAGAAGGCCTCTGTATCCTACCAGAAATGCATGAGGGCATATGCGGAGCACATCAGGGGGAATCTGCTCTGGTGATACGGGCAAGACTTACCGATATTTTTGGGCAAACCTGGAAAGTAATGATGTTGAATATGTGAAGAAGTGTCAGTAGTGTCAAATCAATACCCCAAAAAGCCATCTCTCTCCAATCAAACAAAAGCCAATTTACACAATTTGACCTTTTAGCACATGGGGGATTGATATCGTATGTCTTATTCCAGAAGCCAACCGACAGAGAAAGTGGATACTTGTTGTAGTTGACCATTTCACAAAATAGGTAAAAGATGAGGCCTTCAGTATAATCAGTCCGTACAAGATCATCTCCTTTTTGGAGGATTAGATTATGACTCGGTTTGGTATTCCCCATAAAATCATCACTGATAATGGCATACAATTTACATATGAGAAATTCCAGCTGAAATTTGAAAATAGAGCACATAAGCTCTTCGGTGGCTTCTCCATAAAGCAATGGACAAACAGAGGGGACCAATCGAACCACTGAAGATGGGCTTCGAAAGAGATTATCAAAGTGTAAGAGAGCATGTCCGAATCATCTCAATTATGTCTTATCGGCATACCAAACCACTCTCCGAATAGCAACAAGAGAAACTCCTTTTTCCTTAACATATGGAATGGAACCTGTCATCCCGACGAAAATAGGGGCCCCTAGCGAAAGGGTGATCCACTGTTTAGCCGAAGAAAATGAGCTTAATATCTGGAATAAACTAGACTCCTTAGAAGAAAAGCGAGAAAAAGCTTTCATCCTGATGGCTGCATATAAAAGTCGGATTATAAGATACCATGACAAAAGGGTTCGGGAAGTATAACTCAAGAAAGGAGATATAGTCTTAAAAGACTCTGAGGCCTCCCAAAGCCGGGAAGTTAAAGGTAAAATGGGAGCAAGCTGGGAAGGGCCTTACACTGTTAAAAGTGTAATTGGTCCAGCAACCTATCAGCTACAACAAATGAATGGGAAGGACATTCCCTGTACATGGAACATTTGTAATCTAAGAAGATATTATTTATTAGAGTGAAAGGGGCTATAAATTGCCACACAGAGGGAGAAGAAGGTTTTTAATGAAGAGACAATCCCCGAATCACAGAAGCTGTAAACTACCCCAACAGAGGGAGAAGAAGGTTAATAAAAAGCCTGATTTTATATATACTTTCTGTTAGAGATTGTGCCCTAAGCCAATGATGGATTATATAAACAATCTTCTGAATCTTTAATAAAGATTATTCATTATC
>CAOJCR012871593.1:0-10763 GCA_948330485.1 Euphorbia neoarborescens | reverse complement strand
GAAGAGGAGACATGCTTTGGATAGATAAAAAGCTATTGAAAAGGAGGTAGCCGAGCTGCTAAGGGTAGGACATATTCGGCCAATACATTATACAAATTGGTTGGCTAATGTAGTTCTGGTCAAGAAACCGAATGGATCCTACCGGATGTGTGTGGACTTCACTGATCTAAACAAAACTTTCTCGAAAGATTGTTATCCCCTACCCAGCATTGACCAACTCGTGGATGCAACCGCTGGATACCGAATCTATTCGGTGCTAGATGCAAAGGCTGGGTATCATCAGATCTCTATGAATCCAGATGATGAGATCAAAATTTCTTTCATCACTCATGAGGGCACCTACTACTACACCAAAATGCCCTTCGGACTAAAGAATGCTGGGGCAACTTATCAAAGGCTGGTGAATGATATGTTCAGGGACCAGATTGGAAAAAGCATGGAAGTCTATATAGATGACATGGTGGTGAAAAGCAAGTTCGAGGTAGAGCACCCGCAGCATATCCGGGAGGTCTTCAAGATCCTAGAAGACTATAGACTCAAGCTAAACTCGGAGAAATGTGTCTTCGGGGTCACGGGAGGCAAGTTCCTAGGATTTATAGTCTCGCATAGGGGAATCAAACCTAATCCCACAAAGATCCAGGCTATAATAAACATGACCGCTCCAAGGAACCTGAACGAACTACAAAGGCTCAATGAGCGGATCAATGCTTTGGGGAGGTTCATCTCATTTTCTGTAAAAAGATGTCTACCCTTCTATAAAGCCATCAAGAAGAAGCCCGAGTTCAAATGGGATGATAGTTGCCAGAAAGCATTTGAAGATCTTAAAAAATTCTTGTCATCTACACCCTTGCTCAGTAAGTCGGAAGAAGGAGAAACATTGTTCATATACTTAGCAGCAACTGATGAAGCTGTAGGAGCAGTTTTGATCCGGGAAGAAGGGACCCACAGTACCCTATATACTACATCAACAAAGTTCTAAAGGATGCTGAACTAGGGTATCCCCGGATTGAAAAATTAGCACTGACTTTGACTTTTGCTGCAGATAGGCTTCGGCCATATTTTCAAGCCCACACCATTGTGGCGCGGACAAACTTGCCATTAAAGAAAGTTTTACATAGGCCAGACACTACCGGGTGGTTGGCCGAATGGGCAGTAAAACTAGGAGAATTTGACATCCGGTTCGAGCCACAAACCTCCATAAAGGCCCAGGTGTTAGCAAATTTTGTGGTAGAATTTACCGGATTGGAGCAAGAGCCAACAGTGTGGTCCGAGCGATGGGAAGTGTATATAGATGGAGCTTTGCCATTAGAAGGAGCTAGAATCGGGGTGGTCATCAAAGGGCTAGATAAACTATTGTTCTAATATGCTGTAAAATTGGATTTTCCCGTAACCAATAATGCTGTAGAATATGAAGCATTAATAAAAGGCCAAGACCTCATCAAAGAAATCAGCCCAGATCGGGTGGTGATCCGTAGTGATTCTCAGCTGGTTACGGGGTAGCTGAACAAAAGTTTGCAAGTGAGTGATGAATCAATGAACAAGTACTTATCCTGGGCCAAGAGCTTGCTAAATGAGCTAGAGTCCAAAGGGATGTTGTGCCAGATCGAGAACATTTCCAGAGAACAAAATTAAGAATCGGATAAGTTGCCAAAGCAGCAGCCTACCCTACTGATTGGCAAATGATAACCTGTCCATTTGAAAGACAAGGAAGGCCCATCCATGAGGTAGGGGAAGTCCTAGAAGCAGAGGAAGCAGACAAAGATTGGAGATCTCCAATCTCAAAATTCCTGGAGAAAGGAGAGCTCCCGAAAGACGAGAAAGAAGCAGGTCGAATCAGTAGAAGGGCATCCAAGTACTCACTTGTGAACGGTGAACTAATGAGAAGATCTTTCACTCATCCCTGGCTCAAGTGTGTTTCTCGGGACGAATGGCTCTATATTCTGAGAGAGATGCACGAGGGAATCTATGGGGCACACTAAAGGGCAATAACACCGGTAAGAAGGACTCGGCTGGTAGGATATTTTTAGGAGACCATGGAAGAAGACGCTGTGGAATATGTCAAGAAGTGCCAGCAGTGCCAAATCAATGCAACAAGAAAGCACCAACCTGCCATTAGCCAAAAATCAATTTATACGGTATGGCCCTTTAGTACCTGGGGGATTGATCTTGTTGGACCCATGCCAGAGGCGAACAGGAAGAGAAAGTGGATTATAGTGTCCGTGGATCACTTCACCAAATGGGTAGAAGCAGAGGCTTTGAGCACCATAACTCCCAAAAAGGTTATTACCTTCGTGGAGGATCAGATTATTACACGGTTTGGCATCCCAAATAAATTATTACAAACAATAGCACTCAATACACTTCAGAGAAATTCAAGCAATTCTGTGGAAATCTGAAAATAGAGCATCGATGCACTTCAGTATCTCATCCTCAAACTAATGGCTAGACAGAGGTTACCAATCGAGTTATTGAAGATGGGCTCCAAAAGAGGTTATCAAAGCACAAGGGAGCATGGCCGGATAATTTGAATTATGTTCTATGGGCATACCGGACCACTCCCAGAACTGCTACAGAAGAAACTTCCTTCTCACTCACTTACGGCAATACATCAATGCCAAAGTAGCTTTTTGCATTTATTTCATTTCCTCTTGCAATACATCAATGCTTGTCATCAATGCTTGTGTTAGGCTTATCTTTTGTCCATATTTTGGTTTTATCTCTTGTTGTAAAAGCTTTATTTCTAGAGGCTACATCTTTTACATATATCTCATGCAGAATTTCCATATGGATGGGTTATTTGTCTCAAAGTGATCTTAATTTGTCATTTCCCTTGCAACACAAAAATGATAGCCAATTATGCATAGAAAATAAAGGTCCAGAGCCTATAACTAGCAAGAGCATATAGTAGCAAATTGTCAAAATGAACAAAAAAGTGAAAAAGACACTACACTGACTTACAATATGCAAATTAAAAAAACTGACTTTTTCAATCAAGTTACCATCCATTCTCTGAGTAGTTTTCTTCCGTAAAACCTAGAAATCAAGGACAAATAATTTAAGAACTATTGTGCAATTTTTAGTACTGAATTTAAAGGACATTGTAAGTTTAAAAGAAAACAAAAGGAAGCAAAGATAGGAATAGAAGAATAAAATTTGATCGAAGATAAGAAGAATATAACAAATAATTTTATTTGAGGAATACAATTTTTATTCATTGTTATTCCTCTATATTTATAGTGCTTGAATTAAGAATAGAAAGTGCAAGATATCAGGAGACTAGAATGTGATTATAAAATCACAATTGATTAATTAATGCTAAAAAAATAGGAACCAAACTCAACAAACACTTGACTAAGTTATAACTTATTATCTAGAATTCAAACACTTGAAAAAATAAAAGAAACATTGTAGTTCAAAAGCACATATTCAACACTCCTCCTTGCTTTAGGAACTACAGACTCCAATTTACTGCCTCAAGAACTCAAACTTGCTGAGTGGAAGTGGTTTTGTGAATAAATCTGCATGCTGATCTTCAGACCTGTAATGGACTAAAATTGCATCTCCAATTTGTTACACCTCTCCCAAGAAGTATAGTTTGATATTAAAGTGCTTTTTCTTTCCACGAAACATTGAATTTTTTAAGATTGAAATTATTGCCTTCTTGTCAACAAAAGTCGCTATACCACTTTGTCGCTTCATATGCAAATCACACAAAATCTTTTTCAACCACAGAGCTTGGTTTACTGTTGTTGTAGCTGCTATGAATTCTGCTTCTTTAGTGGATTGTGCCATAATTTCTTGCTTCTTTGAAGACCATGAAAATACCCCTGAATCTATACTGAAGCAATATCTAGAAGTACTTTTCATGTTATCTAAAGATCCACCCTAATCACTATCAGAAAATCCATATAACTTGAATTTATTTGATTTTCAAAACTTGATACCAAATTTAAACATTTTAGACTTTTCCTCTAGTTTTAACCATTAGGATCTTATGACCAGCAACATCACAAATTAAACAATATCCATCTTCAAAGGATACTTTAAATCCTTTTTCCAAAAGCTGACACACACTCAGCAAATTTTGATCAATTTCAGGTACAAAAGAACATTTGAGATTGTTTTTGTATATGAATTTGTTTTAATTGCAACTGCCCCTTTCCTTTTGTTGTGAGGCAAGAACCATTGCCTATTCTAACCTTAATCATAACAGATTGAAACTCCTTGAAGAGAGATCTGTCATAAGTCATATGGTTGGTACATTCACTATTGATCAACCAGCACTCTGAGGAACTTTTGGTTAAGAGACATATTGCAACAAAAATCTGATCTTCTTTAACTTGTTCAACAAATTGGGCATCTTCTCTTTCTTTTGAAATTTGCTTTTACAAATTATAGCCTAATGTCCTAGCTGATTGCACTTCCTGCATTTTGCATCTGGGAATCTCCATTATTTGAACAATGGATGACCTATTTTATTGCAATACTTATAAGGTGGATAGTTTTTCTTTGAAGTTCCACCCTTACCTTGGTTCATATTGCTTTCATTGGTTAAAGACTGATTCTTTATGAAGTTTTTCTTCTTAATGCTTGACTGGTAAGGCTCCTTCGACCATGCAATCTTGCTTCATAAGTCTCCTTTGGTCCTAGGCTCGTAAAGAATTTAATAACTCTGCCAAAGTGATCTTGGACAGATCATTTGTGTTCTCTAAGGTAGTTATGGATGCTTCATATCTTTCAGGCACTTTTACCAGAATTTTTTCAAAAATTATAGAATCTATAAACTCGGTACGAAGCAACCTTATCTCATTAACTATGCCCAGGAGCCTATTTGATTACTCTTTGACCGTCTCAGAATCTTTCATCTTTTATAGCTCTAACTCCCTCACCAAATTCATCACTTACATGCCCCATATCCTTTCATATCCTACATATTCTTCCTTGAGATAGTCCCAGATTTCCTTTGTTGTTTTAAGAGACATAATCCTCGTGAAAATAGTTATTGAGACACCAGCAAATAGAAATGCTTTTGCCTTTGACTTCTTTATTTTCCTTTCTATGTGAATTTTTATTTGAGCCATGGTGGGATTGTTTGGCATTGTAGGAATCTCGTAATCTTTTTCAACAGGTTCCCAAAGGTCTATAGCTTCTAGGTAAGTCTCCATTATTACTACTTAAAGTTTGATAGTTTTCTCCATTAAAGACAAGAGGAGCAATTTGTTGAAAACTAGCTTCAACTGCCATTTCGCAGATCCCTTAAGATAAAAAGCTCTTATACCAATTGTAATTTTAAAAGAAAATAAAAGGAAGCAAAGATAAGAATAGAAGAATTAAATTTGATAGAAGAGAAAAAGAATACAACATATAATTTTATTTGAGGAATACAATGTTGATTCATTGTTATTCCTCTACATTTATAGTGCTTGAATAAAAAAAACAGAAAGTACAAGATATTAGGAGACTAGAACATGACTATAAACCACAACTGATTAATTAATGCCAAGAAAATAGGAAACAAACACAACAAACACTTTATTAAGTTATAACTTATTGACTTGAATTCAAACACTTGAAAAACTAAAAGAAAGGCTGCAGTTCGAAAGCAGATATTCAATAGACACAAAGTATCAATGCAAAAATACTAGTTTCTGCAATAGGATTGGTTTTTGATGTTATGAAGTGGTAATCTAGTGCGATTAACTCAAATACTCTTTGAGAAAATTCATATGTGTGATTCAAGTTTCTAAACATAATGATTCCTAATTTGCATATCACTGCTGAAATTACACCTAATTAAGTAACTATAATAAACATTTTGTACATCAACAATTTAAAATAAAAAGTGAAATTTATGAGTTAATAGTTTGAATTTTCAGTTATAAAACAAACATTGCATCATTCAAAAGAAATTAACACGAACTTTAGTTTTCATATCCTGAAAAATGATTCAACATATGTAAGTTTACAACAATTATATCTGGCATCAATCTAACCGTAAATAAAATATTCTTATTGTTAATTGACGCAAACATTCTAAGTTTTGAATGCTACCAAAACTTGAGAAGGATTATGGTGTGCGCTTTTTTACATACAAGAGTTGGTGTCATATATTTCTCATTTTAAACAATATAACATGTTCAACACACACATTTCGCAAATATATGGGTCGCATATGTAGTAATAAAATATCGATCCTATAGGGAAACGAGTGTATGGAAAATTGTAAACTTGTTTTTCTATTTATAGAAATATAAAAAGTTAAATTTATTTTTATAGAATTCATAGAAAAATTCCAGAAGATCGTTTTCAAATTTCAACAAGCAATATTTGTATTTGATGATTAAACAACATAAATTCAACATGTATTTATTCATCAATTCAAGCAACCGAACTATATTTCTTATTTGTTTTAAGATAAAAACAACTATATTTCATGCATATTCATCACAGACTAGATCCCTAAATACATATTTAAAAATGTTGCATTCACCCCAACATAAAGCAATCAATGATAAATTATTCATGTAATATTCCACCAAATATATATACAACATGAAGCAAGTTAAATTATTAAACTTCCCACGTAACCTGAACTGAAATAACCAAAATTTGTTAGACTTTAATTCGATGTCATTAAAGAGATTGTTAATCTCAAGGAGTTCCTTAGCAGGTATATCAACATGCATTAAGCATCGGACTAGGAGTACTCAACATGCAAAATATAATATATAATAATAATGTAGAATAACACTAAAACAAACCAAATTCACTATAGTATTCTCTACGAGGATTCATATACATAGGAAAAACAAGAAAATACTTGCACACTAGGTGTGTGTTTTGTTCGTTCCTATAGAAATATAAAATCTTACTTAAAGAATTTCTTACTTCACAAAATTATGTAATAACAATTGTAATGAATGTCACATTGCATTTACAAAGACAAGTGACACATTTATAAGTTTCCATAGGAATATTCTCTACTTTTTGGTTAGTTAGGAGTGGATAAGATCAGCGTTCTGGCCGTCGGAAATGGATAAGATCGATGATCAAAGGCTTCAATTATTTGGCAGTTGATAAGGTTGTTTTAGATCTTATATTCTTGACATTAGTTTGTATCATTTGGTGATGTTTGTGTTGTCTTTGCATGTTTTCTTCTGTGCTTTTTAGCAATTTTTATGTTTTTCATCTTCCGCTGGTTTTTATTAGTTTTTTAATTTTGTTGTATACTTGACTCTGGTTTTGGTGGCTCCTGTGCTTATTATTATTTGGATCCTGTATTATTCGTGCTTTGATGGGTTTTATGTCTTTAAGAGATAGGAATATGGATCGGGAATGAAAAGCGGAGCACGGGAGTCCGAGAGCAGAGAATTCTAGAAAAGGCCAAAGAGTGGCACGGTGTGTCAAGATCGGGGTACAGCGTGCTAAGATGAAGGGCAAGGTGAGGCAGAAGGGCTAGCATGCCCTCATGCCAGGCATGGCACGGCATGCCACGTTGTGGGGCACAACGTGCTAGGATGCGGTAGAAGAAAAAGACAGAAGGCATGGCACAACCTGTGTCGGCTGTGGCACGGTGTGCCGCGTTATGATTTACACAGATATTCAGGGTTTTTGCTGTATTAGGTTTTTAAGTTGAAGAAACATATAAATACTATTTTTGGGGTTTATTTTCAGTATCTTTTGTTAAAGCAAATATTCAAGAACCCTAGCGTTTAAGATTTCTTTGTATTTTGAATTCAGGATTTCAATCGGAACATGTTTTACTTTGAATTTGAATCTTCCCCTTTTGAGGAGAGTTGGTTTTCAAGAACGAATTCTTTGTAGAGGTTCACCTTTAAGCGATATTCTGCCTGCCAGAGTCTGACAATTCGATATTGAGTTTGACCTATGTTTACTTATTCAATCTTCTTATTCGCTTTACTAGCTGTGAACTGCTAGGTATATTTTCGTTATTGCATTCATTGATTTCTTCCATCTTTGCTAAGACGAATCAGCGATTGATACCTAAAGTTAATGTTAGTGATTTCCATTTGTTTTATGCATGCTCTGTGGTAGCCTCATAAACTCTAAAATTAATTTGATTCATATATGTTACATGACTCAGACTGACAATTGAGCAACCAGGAGGACTGACAATCCTGCAGAACATAAGCGTACTGAATTTCTGATTCAAAGAATTAGGTAGCCTCTACAAAAGTATCTTACCCTAAATGCTTCTCAGAGTAGGAGTCACTATTGTATCATGCATATTAATTGATTTGAGTTCCTTCATTGCTTTATTTATTTGGATTTTGGCAAGGTTAGTAAAGTCCATCCACATTTAAATTCACAAGTCGGTCTAAATGTCAAGTGACTTTCCAAGAGTTCAATTATAAGGGTTTGCTTAACTAAGATCACATAGGAGTAGTTTAACTTAGTTTTAATTCCAGAATTATTTCATCGCCCATAACACGCTAAAACCCTAGATTAGGATTTGTAGAGGTATTTTTCCTGTGGGATCGATTCTTGGACTTAAGAGCCAGATTTATTACTTGACAATGAAAGGGTACATTGCACTTGAGTTGAGTGATCAGAGCAGTAATTTCACATCATTGTCGACACATCACTAGCAGGAGCTTATCACACTCATAATTCCTGGATGTCATGAGCGTGATAAGTCTATCCTTGTCTTGCCTTCTGCTTGTAGCATGTCGCAGTGCACCATTGGTCATTCGTGGTCGTATGAAGTTTCTACCAACAAAAAGTGTTATTTCGCAAGCGCTGTATAAACAAGTCGCGGCGCATAAAAAGTCTCTGCCTAACAAAGGGACAAGTCGCGGTCACTCCTTCTAGCTGTTGCAGTCGCAACACTCATGATAAAAACTTTTTCTGCCTAGCTCTCATGCCACGCGAGCATGCCAATGGTATCAATAGTGCAACAAGCAAGTGTCATTCTATGTCCACTCTCAATTTCTTATCCACTTTATTCCATTCTTGAGCTCATTAACTCATTTTTTGTTTGTTTTCCACATATTCCTTTAGAATGCTCAATTTAACACCTTGAGATTATTTTACTACAAAAAATATAGAAACACATATAAAATTGTCCTAAACATGTACAATTTTACACAAGTACAATACAAAAAAATGACTTTTTTACACCATATCATATTTTCTATACTTGAACTTTGCTTATCCTCAAGAAAATATTAACAAACTCAAACAACAAAAGGGATGTTCAATTTGCACTTCTTTTACCTGAAATATACAAGAAAAACAATCAAATGAACAAAGTAATGATGCTCATAAAAAATTCTATTTAGAGCCTTAAGTTAATAAAATGTACAAACTTTATATATATAAACAACTATAGTTTTAATTTGAAGAATTTTTTAATCAAATGACACTTTTAAAAACAATCTAAAGCAATGTGTATATCATATGATTTTTAGGACAATGTTAGCACATGTTTTTTATATGTTATGTCTCAAGGAATATCTAGGTAATTTAGATTTCTGTGCTAAAAATTGGTGTATTTTATGCCGTGTGCCATTCTTTCACCTGTTATCTCATTTGCTATCTATTTGACATTTTTTTTTGAAAGAAATATAATATTTATTACAACTTTTAAGCCAAAACAAGTGGTTGATTTCTATTCTCCATATCACTTCTTACATTTTACATGCATATAATAACTTGTATTTTCTCTCTTCAAAGCAATATCATCATCCTATATTAACATGAACATAACACATATTATGACTTCAGTTTCATTTTGTCAAATAACATATATAATTTCATAGATGTTTAAGAAAGTCTAAACAAAGGTAAAATATACTTAATCAAAACTTAATTTAGATCATATACATGAAAATGGAGGTGTAAAACGGTTCGGAACTGTCGGTTCACGGTTGAAGGTTTTTTTGAACCTGAACCGGACAACCCTACAAGGCAGTTCGACGGTTTCGGGTCAGTTCGGAATCGCCTGGTTTGGCAGTTCTGGCGGTTCAGAACCGTTCGATTCAGCGATTCTGGCAGTTTGATCCGGTTCGGAGCAGTTCGGGCCCTTTTTTAAAATAACTTTTGATTTTAAATAAATTTTAAATTTTGATTTTGAATTTAAAATAAAATAAAACTTATACAAATTAAATTGAAAGTTTATTTTTTATTTTAAAAAAAAAGAGGATTGTCTCTCGTTAATTTTATTAATTTTTCTCACTTATGGCGGAGAAATACTGTGGTTACAAATAAATATATAAAATAATAGAATAATAAATTAAAAAAACATTATACTAAGTGAGTGAAGAATATATTAAGAGAGAAGTAGAAGAAATATTGATGTGTTAAATGAGAAATGGGGTTATTTATAGGGGTAAAAAAGAGAAAAAAATAAAAAAAACAATTCAGGTCCTTGGAACCGCAGGTTCCAACAGTTTTTAGCCATTACCGCCAGTTCCAACGGTGACTAGCCGTTGGAACCACCGGTATGCGCGCTCAGCGTGATATAAAATAATGCAATTAAGGTGTAGGTGCTGAGCACTCAACTCTAGGGTAGTGGTAGTGTACCAATAAAACTGGATTTAAAGTCCAGGTATTGATCCCACAAGGAATCTGTATCTCTACGAACCCTTTTTCTAAGGTCTTGGCATGTCAAAGGAGGAAACAATATTTTTTGGGTAAAATAAACTAAATTAATTCTACTTCTACTCCTATTTAGGACCGATTGACATATTAACTTTCGTATTCAAATAACAATCAAACAATCAATTTTCTATTGCCTTTAC
>CAOJCR012871565.1:0-12318 GCA_948330485.1 Euphorbia neoarborescens | reverse complement strand
TGGACGGGTTGAAACAGATCCAGCGGATCTCAATTCATGGTAAACCTAATCCCTTCTTGTAGATTTTAGGAACCCTAGGTAGTTTCAATTAATAAATTGGAAGTTTATTCTAACAGAATTGACCAAACGATCTCCTGGAGATCGGCTCTGAAAAATTTTAAAAGGCTTTCGCTGTGTCGATTAGGTTTCCAGGCCTTTCGCTGGTCCCCAACAAGTTAATTTTCTCGATACCTATGCTTGGAATTTAAATTATATATTCTTAGCCGCTTATTGCCAATGAAGAGAATTTTACTGTTGAATATTTATGCCAAGTGTTTAGTTCAATTATTTCTCGAATATCAACTTTACTCTATTTTGTGATTGTTAAGTATTTTTGCTCGAGGGCAAGCAAAAGTGCAAGTGTGGGGATTTGATATGACCTTGAAATGCTCATATTTGTATGCCTTTTATGTAGTGTATTATGACATTTAATTCCATTATGTTAGATGTTTATGTGTTTTTCATACATTTTCTATTGTTTTTTATGAATTTCAGGAGGTCCGAAGGTGATCAGGAGAAAAGGAGTGAGTAGGGTCGAGATCAGTGTGATGATTGGAGCATTTGGAGAAGAAAAAAGGAGAAGAGGAGAAGGCTCTGTCACTGACGTGATAGGTAGATCACCCCAATGACAGAGCCCAGTTGCTAGGGCCAAATTTCCTTACCCTCTATCACAGGCCCCATAGATAGGTCATTAATGCGACAAAGGGCGATAGAGGAGTAAACTTCAGTAATTTTCAAAAAAACCATGTGGAGCGAAACATTTTGATGGGAAAATTAACGGATAAGAATAAATTTTTAAGTCAATTTTTAGGAAGATTTGAGGGCATTTAAGGAGTAAAATTTTATTTACAAGAGTTAGTTTTTATCATAGTATTTGCTATAATATTTATAAGAACAAGAAGGAATTTTTAGACATCAATTTCTTCAAAGAAGACAGGAAATACAAGAAGTTGTTGATTGCAAGTTTCTACGAAATAAAAGAATAAGAATTCTTACTCTTTGTTTAAATTCTTCCTTTGATAATTATTGTATTACTATACTTCACTTGTTTTTGATTGATTGAATCAATGTATTTGGATTGTTCATCCTAAGTTCTTATTTTTTGCGAATTCAATTTTCATTTCTAAATGATGTTAAGAAATGTGTATTCATTTATGGAAAATGAAAATAAGAAATTAGATTGTAATTTCTAGGGAGACCGAAGTTATATATTTCAATTTTATGTTATCCTTAATATGTATAATAAGTGTTAATCATTTTGAGGATCGCTAGTGAGAGTAGGATTTTTCGATGATTAAATGCTTGTTTATTGAGATAGGTTCATCATATTGTTATGAAAACAATTGATGTAGAATTTATACGTACATTTCTTTGATTGGATTTGATTATCTGATAATGTGATATGTTCTATGAAATAAGAAAGGAGTGCAAACAAAATTGGGGTTAAATAATAGTGTTCAATTAACGACATTCCTTGTGGGATCAATACTCGGAACAAAAATTCATTTTACGCTACTTGAGGCACCACACACTTACTGGTAAAAATATTGCAATAGCTTTCCAATCTCAACTCATGATATGACCTATTTGACCAACCATCAGTCCATATTTAATAGTATATATACGGTATAAATTTTAAAATGCATTTCTATACAATTTCATACACATAAAAAATTACTCGGGTTAATAAATAAGTGTATTAGACTGACCTATACCTATATTAACCAAAATAGAGTCAGAACATGCCACCCAGCCCTACATAGCTTGCTAGCCACCCTACCCACTTGGGCTGCCAGCCTACTGCCTCACAGTACTAGCCAGGCACCCAGTGGCTAAGGTACCCTGGCTAGTAGCACGTTCTTGGCATAACTGATGGCACTGCTACCTAGCGACAACACACATTAGTTGGTGGCATGCAGCTAGTGCATACTTCACCTATTACAACTGTAAGTGGTAGCAACTAGCTAACAGCTTTCCATGCATGTGTATGCAAGCCAGTTGCAACCTGGTAGGCAGGGAATGTCGTCAATGGCTCCGCTAATGGCATTTCTAATGATAAAAACAATATCAAACTATATACTTTTTTCTTTTTTTTAATAAAAATTCAAATAGCATGCAAATTCCTGGGAAATCCACAAAAATAGAATACCCAAAAAATACAGTAACTTTAGAAAATAAAACATACAGAAAAATCCATGTAATCCAAATTTCATACACAAGATAAAATTAATTAAGCCAACATGAATCTACCAACTCATGTATAAAAATAAAAATACAGATAAAAACTGCAACAAGACAAAATATATATAAAAAACTGCAACTTAAGTAAAACTCTAGTTCTTGTGGTAACCAGAGCTCTAATACCACTGTTGAGGGGCCAGGGAAATTCAATGGCGAAGCGAAACATCAAATTTTAAAATTTCAGGTTCAGTCCTGACAGTCCTAGGGTTTGTCAAAATGGTAGTCTTGTCGTTATAATATGTCAATTTGCATTTTTTTCCCTATAATAATAAAAGCAAACAAGCAATAAAGGTTTCATGTGGAAAACTGACAGTGGTATCAATTGTGAATTTAGGTGTACAGTTATAGACCCTCTGTAGTCAAATATATGATCACCTTTAGGAGTCAATCCCGTGCCAGCGGGGTACCAGAAGGATGATTGAGGACCACCGAGAAGGAACCAGAAAAACAGTGCATAAATCGAAGTCCATCCGATGATTACCGATCGGTTAGCACTTTTTCCCCCTCTCCCTTGAACACACTCTCTCTAAATAAGTATGGAAAGGTGTAAATGAATCCCGCCTTTTTAACTTATATTTGTAGGAAATGTAAATGCAGAATATCCAAATTGGTGCTCAAGATTCATATGTTCATGAGTATTTATGTAGTGAACAGTATAACATTGTAGAGGATAGTTTTGAGCACATAGAGGAGGAAGAGGGAACTTCAAGTGATGATAAAGAGTGTAGATAGAGAAAGGGTAAGTTTGACAAGATAGAAAGGGAGGCCAAGTCGGTGCCCAAGTCATTATTAGAGGAACCTCTAACCTTGGAAATGAAAGCATTATCTGAAAATCTAAAGTATTTTCTTCAACCGCCTAGAGATTTACCTATTTTTATTTCTTCTTTGTTGACAGGTGAGCAAGAAGGTTAGCTGGTGGAAATACTTCAAAAGCATAAGGGAGCTTTTGAGTGGTCAATTCATTATATCAAGGGGATTAGTCTGAGCTTTTGCATGTATATAATCTATTTTGAGGAAGAAATAAGCTCATGCATACATCCTTAAAGGTGGCTAAATCCCAATATAAAAGAAGTGGTAAAGGTGGAAGTGAAAAAGCTACTTGATACAGGTATTATTTTCTGAATTTCTGATTGCCAATGGGTAAGTATAGTGTAGTGTGTACTGAAGAAAGGAGGTACAATGGTAGTGGAAAATGAGAAAGGGGAACTGAACCCCACTAGAACTGTGATTGGGTGGTGCATGGGCATTGATTATAGGAAATTAAACAATGCCACCCGTAAGAATCACTTTCCACTACTGCTCATTGATCAAATACTAGAAAGGATGGCCGAGGATGATTATTTTTGTACATTAGATGGGCTATCCAGATATATGCAATTACTAGTGGACCCTCTTGACCAAGAGAAGACCACTTTTACATATTCATACGAGACATTTGCATAAAGGCGGATGCCCTTTGGTTTGTGTAATGCCCTGTCCAAAGTTGTATGCTTTCTATTTTTAAAAATATGGTGGAAGACTTCGTAGAAGTCATGGATGATTTTTCTATTGTTGGTTATAATTTTAACTCCTCCGTTAAAAATTCAGATCTGGTGCTTCAACTGTATGATGACACCAATTTGGCACTCAGTTGTGAAAAGTGTCAGTTTATGGTCTGTAATTTTATAGTAATTGGTCACAAAATTTTGAGGAAGGGGATTGTGGTCGATCTGGCTGAAAATTAAGGTAATTGCAAAATTGCCTCCACCTAGAATGGTTAAATTAGTAAGGGGTTTCTTGGGGCAAGTAGGTTTTTATAAGCGATTCATTAAGGATTTTTATAAGATAGCAAAACTCCTAAATGAGTTACTCCAAAAGGATGCGTCATTTATTAGTGATGATTATTTTCTTATATTTAATTTATTAAAATAAAAATTAATTGATGCATTGGTGATGGTAAGTCTAAAATGTGATCTTCCCTTTGAGCTTATGTGCGATGCTAGTGATTTGAAAGTAGGTGCATGTTTAGGGCAGCGGGTGGATAAGATTTTTCACCCTATATAATATGCTAGTAGGACTTTGAATAGAGCACGCTTCAATTATTTTGTGAAGGAAAAAGAACTACTAGCAGTAGTCTTTACTTTTGATAAATTTTGGACATATTTGGTTCTATCTAAAGTAATTGTCTACACTGACCATGCTGTTATTAAGTATCTATTGAAAAAGTAGGATGCGAAGCCTAGGTTGATCGAGTGTGTCTTACTTCTATAAGAATTTGATGTGGGGATCAAGGATAAGAAAGGAGTGGATAATGTGGTAGTTTAACATTTATCGCGACTTCTAAGTGAAAGTAAGGATTCTATTGAAGAGCTGGACATCCGAGACATATTCCTTAATGAGCTGTTATATTGAGTAAATTCATTCCTGTGTTTACAGATTTTGCCAACTATAAAGTTGATAACATTCTTCACCCTAATCTTACATATATCAAGCATAGCAAAATTCTTAATGACATGAAGGATTATTTTTGGGATGATCCTTGTTTGTTTAAGCTATGCGCATATAATGTAAATAGGAGATGTGTGCCAGACAACGAAATAAAGTCAATCATTGGATTGTGTTATGATCAAGAGACCGGGTGTCACTTATGACTTGATAGAACTGTTGGAAAAATTCTGTCAAGTAGTCTTTACTGGGGTACCATAAAATATGATATCAGCATCACATTTAAACCTATAACATATGCCAAAGATCTGGGAATATATCAAGAAAAAATGAAATGCTCGAACAAGGCATCTTAGTATGTGAACTCTTTGATATCCGGGGCATCAATTTTGTGGCTCTATTCCAATATCTAATAACAACTAATACATTTTGGTAGCGGTTGAGTACGTGTCTAAATGGGTTGAAGCGATGACATTGCCTACCAATGAGGTGAAAGGAGTGATCAATTTCCTCTAAAGGAACATTCTTACATGGTTCGGGACTCCCAAAGCTATCACTAGTGATGGGGGATCCTATTTTTGTAATAAAAAATTTGATTCACTCTTGTGGAGGTACAATGTCACCCATAAAGTAGCAAATCACTATTACCATCAGACTAGTGAGTAAGTTGAGGTAACGAATAGGGAATTAAAAAAACCCTTGAAAAGATAATAAGTGCACCTCGAAAACATTGGAGTATGAAATTAGATGATACATCGTGGGCCTATAGGATTTCTTATAAAACACCTATAGGAATGTCACCATACCTTCTAGAGTTTGGGAAAGCATGTCACTTACCTATAGAGTTAGAGCATAAAGCATATTGGGCATTCCTATTTCTCAATTTTTATATGAAAGTTGAGGTAAGCTTCGACTTCGTTAACTTAACGAGTTAGATGAACTTCGTCTTAGCTCATATGAGAATGCAAAAATATACAAGGAGAAGATGAAGCAATGGCATGATCGAAACATAGTGGAGAAAATTTTCAACTGAGGTGATTTCGTGTTATTATACAACTTTAGCTTAATACTTTTTAAGTTGCGAAGTCATTGGACCAATCCATTTAAGGTACATAAGGTATACCTCTTCGGTATGGTGGAAATTGAAACTCCAGATGGAATTCAAAACGTAAATGGACATCAGTTGAAGAATTATTTCAATAGAGTCAAGTGTGGGGAAAAGGAAGTGTTACACTTCAAAGATAGTTAAGCAAGCAATTGAGAAAGTCGAGCTGTTCTGACTATAAAAATAGCACGTGGTACTTTGTAAATATTTTTTGTACATCCATTGTGTTTGGTGCATTTTTACATATTTTGATAGGTTCACATACATGGGTTAAGGGTCAGAACTGGTACACGAAGCAAGATAAGAGAAGGATATAATAAAGAAAAAGAAAACTTTTTGGAAGCTTGGGCTCAAGTTATGGCTCACTGAGCCACTAACTCGAGTATAGAAGGGAACTTTCTCGACTTGTGGCTCGATGAGCCATAAGTCGAGTAAAAACAAAAAGAGCCCTAGCTCGAGGTGTGGTTCGTCAAGCCCATAACTCGAGCACAGAAGGCCCTTTCCAAATCCCTTGCTCGAGTTGTGGCGTATCAAGCCCATAACTCGAGAACAAAAGGCTCTTACCAGAGCCTCTGGCATGAGTTAGGGCTTATCGAGCCACTAACTTGAGCCTAACCAAAATGCCCCAATCTAATAAATTTTTTCTTTCTGTCCCTTTTATTTATTTTCATTCACTTTCTAAACCTAACCCAACTCCTTTCTTCTTCGTCTTACTTTCTCTCTATTTCCTTTTCCACCCCATCTCTTTCTCAACACCAATTCCTCCTCTCATCTTCTTTTTTTCTTCCATTCTTCTTTTTATTACCCTTCTTTCTTCTTCTTTCTTTTATTCTTACTCCCTCTTCCCTTTCTGTTTCAATTGCTATTTTATTTTAGGCACTTATTTTGAAATAACTCTTCTCTTATGGCACCAAGGTACATTTTCTACCCTTTTTTATGGCTATGTGAACCTTACTCCACTCTTTACATGATAAGATTATTTTTGATTGTATGCTAAATTAGGTTGGATTGATGGATTGCATAAGTTTGAGAATTTAGGGATTTGTTTCGTTTAAAAGATTGCATGTAATTTTTGTCAATCCTATGTTCGGAAAAATGGAATGTGATGGAATACCACTTAAATTTACCTAAATTTTGTGATGACATACAGCTCCCTTATGTTTATAGTTCTTTTTTCTATTATCTGAAGTTTTGTGTTAGGGTCTTTATGTAAATTTTTACGTATGGTTTACAGATTGCATGTTTGTTTGCATTTTGTGAGTCCTGTTTGTACCCTTAGTTTTATTTTTGTTATTGTTTCTATTTTTTATGTGGTATATTTTCTTTCTTTAACGGATTTGATAGTTCTAATCTGTTAGAACTAGTTATAATAGGTTCATTAGTTCAATTGAAAGTGTATGCACTTATTTTTGTGTTTAATGTGGTTTTTTCTATTTTTTGTTTTGTACGGTTGATATAAAATGTAGAATCAAAAGAGTCACAAAAGATTAAACATGGCTACGTCTTCTCATGAGCCGAAATGGAATGGGAGTGAACTACAACCGAATCGAACCATAGCACCGCTATTATATTCCCGTGGAGTACGGTGTCCATTCCCACTTAATGGTATGGATGAGCAGTCTGCATACGCCAAACTATGTAAGTACCCACTCCTACCATATAAGTTACTAAATTTTGATCTGATTAGTGATGCTGGATTCTTGGAACAATTCTATGGTTATTTACATATCTTGGGATGGGCTCAATTTGATAAACAAGGGGATATAGTTTATCAAGACCTAACTAGAGAATTTTATGCATCCTCAAGGTTTGAAACAAGGCAATATTTTTATAGGGACTCTAAACCTAGAGTTCTATTTAGACTGTTTGGATCAAAATATACATTAAGTAGTGATCAAATTAAACATGTTTAGGAATTAGATATAGAGCCAAACTTGAATGGTCTCAAGGAATAACCGAGGATGTTGCATGCATAAACTAATTGGGAAGGGATCCTACAATACTCGAAGGGTGAAAACTGTTTCTGTTAAAAATAGGGCCCTTCGACTATTGTATAAATTTGTATGTTGGAATTTGGTGAGAAAAATAGAATGTAACAGGGTTAGTACTTAAGAACTTATTCTATTATACCATGTTAGGAATAACAACCCTGTTAACTAAGGAAATTTTTTATCCATCGTTTTTAAAATAGAAATAAACATCCTGTGAGCGGATGAACATTTTTATTTTGAGAATTTTATTTTTAGAAAATAAAACAGATTTTTGACTTTAAAAAGATGTCGATATCTCTTAAATGATGTGTTGGAGTCGCCTCCCGGCTAATAGCTCACGCTGAGAAATTTTTGTGGCCTTTGGGAGCATTGCTAAAGCCAGATGTGCAATTCCAAACTACCGCTACCAGAGATAGGTCTGGACAAAGATGCTGATTTAAATTACATTAATATAGATAACAAAACTTTAAGGAATTTGGACATTCATGAATGATTTTTCGAAATTAACTTTGAGGAGTTGATCGCGCATGCAAAAAGTGGTAAATAAATGCGAAAAAATAAAATAATTATACACTCGTGCAAATCATCTACAAATATAGAATTTCTAGGAAAGCTGTAAATCCTATACATCGATCCTATACATACATCTATGCTGCAAAAAAGATGTTAGTATACATAAAATATATGTACACATTAAACTCAAATAGACACACTCGCAGTTATAAGAATTGGGAGGAAACGGTAGCTCAAGATCATGCATTTAGAACGTCGACTGGAACGACCCGGCTGGTCAAATCAAACAGGTTTGGTTCGATCGGTGGACCTGGGCCGGACCTAAAAATAGATTTTTTCCATATTATGTGGTTCTCTGCTGATGTTATTTTGAAAACAAGTTGCTTAATTTTAACTCATTTAAGCATGCAATTTCGGTGGGTCAATTATTTAGAAACTCGGGAGGTTTTCTTCATCGGACTATTTCAGTGGCCCTAATACTGGCTTCCTAGCATGGTTTTCTAGATGTATACATGATTAGACCTAAATTTAAATCTAGGCCAATCAATCACACATATGACATATATGAATTAAAATAAAAGCAAACTTGATGGAGAGATTTATTAGGTCTCAGATTTGATCTTTAAAAGGACGTGGGTTTATTCCAAATTTAGAGATGCTCAGATAGAAAATTTTCACAGAATATTTTAAAAATAGACAGATAGTTGAAATGCTTATAGATGCAACTTGACTTAATGTAATCGTGATAAAACAAGAGACAGTGTGCTATATCATCAATTGGATTAATTTATCAAAATAAGTTGCTCAACAGACATAACAGGCTATAAACAGAATGTAGTAACCTTGGCAATTTAAAATACAGGTTTATTGTCAATTGGAACAGAACGGAGTACACGTAGAAAGCTAATTAGGCTAGGCTGAATTTATTAGTCTAAACATTTATATTTATTTGTGATTTGAAACAAAATAGGATAATATGACTGAAACATAAGTTGACAGATCCAATAAATGGAAAACACCAATTGAAGATGAAATTAATCTTGAGAATAGACAGACAATTTGAGAGAACGGAAGATTCTAATCAAAAGGTTAAACAAATATAAAATGAAAAGCAATTTCAGTAACAGGTTTAGAAACTTAATTGTGATGTAGAGCAACAGCAAATATGAACTAAGAAGATACAGATGAGTTAGTAAAAAATGGACAACATAATTAAAACCAAAATATATCTATCTTCAGTAGATGATTTTGAAAAATGAATGCACAGGAGACGAGACTTATCGACAGAATACAATCTTATAAAATCTAATGAAAAATAGGAATCCAAATAGGAACACTGTAACAGAAAATGGAGAATGGAAATTAAAATAGAAAATTAACTGAATAGAAAAGCTATGACATACCAAGCTTACGGAGAGCAAAAAAAAACTTAGACGAAAATACTAACAACATAAAGCCAAAACCAAACGAGCAGTCAGTGATTTTTGGAAAAGCTAGTGGAAAACCAAGAATCTTGAAGTGAAATTACCGAAAATAGGAAGTGAAATAGGATATATGGAAATCAATCTCATATGAAATCACATCACAAATTGCAAGAATTCACTTCCAAGTTAGAGTTTTACGGGCTTACTTAATCTCTGATGACTTCCAGTTGGTTTCCTTATTTCCGATCACACTTTTTCGGCCAGCATATTATGAGCACGGGATGTTCGGTTCTAAGGATGAAAATGTAAGTTACCTTATGTTGATCAGGCTTCTTGGAAAATCCAAATTGATTTGTACACCCTTAAAATCATATTTTTCTCCAAAATTCATAAAAGCCAGAGTTTGCTTGACCGTAATGTTTGATTAGTCACCCAGCTTGTCCAAACTGACTGGGTGAGCAGTTAAGCTGGTTGCCTCATGTGGTTGAGTCGGTCGACTAAACCTTGTGGGACCCAGCTGGTTGCCGCCTACTTAACCAGTCGGCTAAACTCCCATTGAACCGTCTAGTTTAAGTTGACCCAGTCAGTTCAAATCGGCCCAAGACTAGATAACACATATCCAATCTTGAGCCGACCTAGTCATCTTTGACCTAGTCAGCCCATCTCTTTAAAATCGATCTGATTTGATTTTTTCGATGGAAACTCTACATATATTTCTTTCCGACCTCAGTCCACGAGGATGGAAATTTTTGAGAAAATTTAACTCTCTTATGTGAAAATAAACACTAAAAAACTATTCCAATCATTAAAGAAATTTTGATTGTTGGAGTTATTTGGGATCTGCAACCAATCTTTTGGAATTACTCACTCAAGGTAATCTTGAAGTACCAAAAAATCCTTCATTTAATTTATTTATTTCTTTTGTGTGCAACATTTGTTTGTGATTTGCTTTTTATTTTCTATTCCTTATTTCTTCATCTCTTTCATTCGATTTACTATTAAATTAGAGCTTATCATTGAAAGAATTATTTTATTATCTAAAGATTGATTATAACATTTTGATGTATCTTTGATCAAAACGGGATTATAAAAATCTTTATATTCCTTCCCAACGATATTAACTGGATTATTAAAGTTTGGATTAACCTCTTTTGCCTTCAAAAGTCAAATGTTTATTGGAATCCCAATATAATTCGATGAAAACTAATTATGGATTTATTACTATTATATTTTCTCATTTTAATCTGAGTATAGTTCTTGTTTTATTGTATAAAGATTAATTATAACATTTTGGTATATCTTTGACCAAAATGGTATAATAAAATCTCCAAAAGACTTTTTATTAAATTAGCTAAATCATTTTCTTTTATTTTCTAAAAATTTCACATCTAATCTTTTCCATTTTTATTTATTTCCTTTTCTCCTACATTCATAACTTAATTCATATTATTTTATGAATAATTTTCCTCTATTATTTAAATATATTTAATTCTTTCCTATTCTTATTTAATTTTATTCCTTCCTTATTCATTATTTAATGTAAATTATATCATGAATGTTTTTCCTATAGGTCATAATCATATTTATTTCCTTTCCACTTTAATTTATATTAATTTTTTCCATACTCATATTTTAAGTCATATTATTGCATGTGAAAACATTTGGAATATTTGTTAGAAACCCTACAAATGAGATATCCGTATATCTTGGGATAACTTACCCACCTCACATGTAATGCATGTAATCTTAGCTAAATCAATTTTCTTTAATTCTGAAAATCGGTATGTCATCTTTCTACCACGTTTGGAAGCACAATCCCATAGTTAATCGAATTTTGGGATTGTCATGTTTGGGATAGATTAACTATTATCTATTTTACAGATTTTTAGTTAGGTCATATGATGTGTTATTTTATTAACTTTTTAAATATTATAAACTGTCATGTCATATAGATACTTATGTAATTTAGGTATTTGTATTCCCTTTCTGCATTTCTATCAATTGTACCCCCTAGGGTAGTTTGGTGTAAAAACGTTGTAACATTTTGATTATTTATTTATTTATTTATTGCTTTCTTACATGAGCACCGCAATTTTAAATTAAAATGACACTACAAAAATGCACTACTGTAACGTGCTGTAGGCAACAATGTGTAATATGCCGTTGCATTTTAGTGTATACGACAATAGTTTAGAAATTGAACGTTACCGTATATACAAAAAAGGAAACGGTTTTTCTTACAACAGTTGCTTTTACTATATATGGCAAATGGCTATTTCCTACCACATGCTTGATTTGCTCAAAAACTAAAAGAAACCTGATTCTTAATCATCGGTTGGAGTGCTAGGAGGGGAAGGAGTGCACGGGATGTTTTGCGATTGGAGGAATTGCTTGAACTTACGATTCAAATATTGTTGAAACTTACCAAACTTGGTGAGCTTCTTGTCCATCTATCCACCTTCTCGTTGAGCTTCTTTTGGTGATCCTCCATCGAATCCATCCGAATGAGCATTTCGTGCCACGTGTCCATCTCCTCTTGAGTGGGCTCCTTTCTTTGGCTTTGTTGTGGCTCGGTTCGTGC
>CAOJCR012867728.1:0-10424 GCA_948330485.1 Euphorbia neoarborescens | reverse complement strand
GGATCATGATTTTGGATTCGAGACCAAGGTTCCGAGCAATACCGTGATAAATTCCCGGTATGATCTTAGAATCGGGTGGCGACTCCAAAATCATTTTGTAGAAACCTGAGTTTGGATTTCTTTTCCAAAAAATCTTTTCCTTTTAAAAATCGTTTCCCTTCGATTTTGGTTTTTATTAAAATCCCAACCACGCTTTGACAAGCGCATTTTGTTTGGAGATCTTTCCTCCCAAAGCCTCGAGTCCCTATTCGGGTCCGCCTTTCAGCGGGGGGTACTAGGAAAGGAATCCTCCACTCGCTTGGGAATGTTTTCCTTTTACCACGTTTTTACTATCATTTCATGATAAGTCTTCGAAAGACGCATCATTTGTACACACGAGAGCACCAAGATGCTCGCGACGTGTGTACACCTTTTCAAAATCAAACCATGTTTCATTTCTTATCTCTTTAAGCTCGATGAGTCTCTTGAGAAGACTTATCACGTTGTTTTGTTCACGAGAGCGCCAAGACGCTCGCTGTGTGAACCAAATTATCTTCAAACATTTTCAACCTTTATCTTTTCAAATTTCATTCGAGCACCGATCTCGAAACCTTTCATTTCCAAAACAATTGGATTTCAAAACAAAACTTTCGCCGAAAGGTCGCTGCTATTATCGCCAGAGCAAAAGAGAAGTCATATCGGGGTATAAGTCTTATCCATTCTACCCAACCAAGGGCATTCACAGCAATCACCCAGGGGCAACAACCTCTAGGCGCGCCAAAAGTCATATCTCCATGGGCAGAACTAATGACCCGAGTGTTTGCCAGATGTAGGAAGTCATGCCTCTTACAAAGCGTCCTATCGTACCATTCGCCCACTGAAATAGACAAGGATAATTTCTGCTTATACCATGTAAAAATAGGCCATAGGATAAGTGAATGTTGGGATCTATTATAGGAAATTAATCGATTGGTTAAAGATGGTTCACTTGAGGAACCTAAATTTTCCGAACAAGGTGTTACTCGTAAAGGGGGGAAATCCCATGAAGAGGATGATGAACTTCTAAGCGTAATGTAGGGATAGCCAGCTGGAACACCTGAAGGGGGATACCTATGTTATGAGAAGGCCCCTTACCTGTAGGAGGTCTTTTTGCTTTTGAACTTGTTTTGTGTAATACTTTCATGAGCAACTTGTGATGAAATGTCCATCTCCATTTACGCTTATCCATTTGAATGATATAATGCATTGCATGATATTAAAAGCAAAAAATGTGAGTGTTACAGGAGACATGCACAGTGACTTTGAAAATGAATACACTTTATCTTGAATGGTTCGGCTTAGCCAAAGTATCTTAACAAAAATGGTGTAGTATAAAGCTGTTCTTCCTACCTTTTTGTGTGAAGCATTCTTAGGGCTTGATTTGGAATACATGACTATTAAAGCCATTAATGCAAAAGTTTTATCTTCTGTTTACTTGTATAAATTGTTCCGAGATTAGTTTATGCATGCATTTAATATATTGATGTTCACAATGCATCATTGCATGAGAATAATCTCGAAACTTTGAATGATCCAAAATGGCATATCGATCGCTTGACTTAACTTCTAGGAAAAAAGAGAGAATAAAAAAATAATAACAATAATGAAAGGTAAGAGATTCCTCCGACATCCCAGAAGAAGCACGGGAAGTGTGGAGCTTCGAATCCAAGACCAATCCTCAACTATCTTAGACGAATTGAAGATTGCAACACCTTAAGCTCAAAAAAGTCACGCTGGGGCAGCCTTTCCAAAAGCTACAATCCACAAGGAAGCCACAACTCCCTTTACATCATATGCCTGAAAGGCAATACATATCCAAAAGCCTTCAAGTCATGTCAAAAGATCCAAACCACCGAGCTTAAAGTTTAGCCCCTTGAACCCATACATCCCTCTAAAATCCTAAACGAGGGGAACTTTTGAACCTTGTACCTCACAGAGAATAATTGTTAGTGGGGGAAATACGAATCCAAAAAGGTTGAGGGTGTGCAACTTATCCACTATTTCAGTGGAAATGTTCTCGATGATGAAGCTCACATCACCATAAGATAAGAATCGAAACCTCATCAACATTTCCCATATCATCAAGCTGTTGTGACCACTAATCTGACTTCGAAAAAGTACCTAAGCGGAGCTTCAACACTCATAGGCAAGTTCACAAGAAGCTACCCATGCTTATCCAAACCCAACATTCTGAGAAAGGGATATCAGAGCCAGGAGAATCTCTTACCCATTAAAAAAATAAAAGAGAAAATAATAATGAAATAAAGTGAGATAAGAGATGTTAGATGGAAAACCGTAAAGGATGTATGAAAATGGGAGATGAGTCAAGCGATATGTGCCATTTTCCTTATTCATAATTCAGGTTAAACCTATCAATGTAACATTGTGTACTTGAAATATTCCATGAATGTCATGATGAATGAATGAGAATCATCTATTTAACAATTGTGCATTTAAGCTTGCATTAAAGGTTTTGAAATGCATTTGTCTTAAATCAGTACTCACAATGCTCGCAAATCCTGAGAGACGTGTCATCTCTATGGCCTCTAAAACTCTTTCCCCTATCCTAAACCTAGAAGCATGTCATTTACATGACATAAAAAATTCTTTCTCTTACCATAAACCTGGGGGCATACTGTTTACATGACTCCTGAAGCCATTTATTCTATCTCAACCAGGGGCATGTCGTTCATATGTCCCTTAAAGATCATTCATCTCATCTTCAATCGAGGGGCACATCATCTATGTAACCCCTAAAGATGGTTTCGTTTCTAGCCTAGGGGCATGTCATCTACATGACCCCCAAGACCACTTCATTCTGCTAACAAACCTAAGGGGTATGTCATTCACACGACCCCTAAATCATTGCAATTTTATTCCTGGCCAAAGTGCATCGCCAACATGACTCTTACCACTCTTTATCCAAAGAAACTAACCCAACTGACTGGTGGCACACAACATTCATACTGCTAGCACACCAGACCCTAAAACAGTTAGCTGCTCAGCTATATCTAGAGGTATAAAGCCAAAAAGGCTCGCTGAAAATAAGAGGAAGTGATAGTTAAGTTCGAAGTCACTTTTATATTTCTTGTTGCACTCACATTCACTACATCATAATGTTATGCATGCTCACATCTTAGCCCAAAAGATTTCACTGCACATGAGATGATACACTTCAAAGCACCCTAAATTTGCATATTCTTCCCCACTAAGCCATCAGAAAACCAACAAATCTGGCCAAGAACCGAACAATTGTCCTTTGATAAAATCAAGAGGCGCAGTTTCTTATGAACCATCATGTATCACCCCTAACAGAGTTGCAAACCCTTTAACAAGTGATTCTACCTCCCCAGTAGATTCTAGCAGTCCCAGGTTGAAGTAATAGAAGAATTGAGTGTCGTCTCCTCCAAGCTTGATAGTATCCTTGAATGTTTTGTATGCATACATGCATACAAGCATCAACATACATCAAATATGCTTCCATGTGTATTTCCATAGAAAATTCTCATTCTTGATCGAAGAGGCAAAAATTTTTGTTCTAAATCTATCGATTAAGGAATGAGAACTCATCCCCTTCCTACACCCTCTCATCTAGGTCACAAATCTAAGTCCACCCTTCTTAGACCGCAAGACTAAGTACACTTCTTACCTAGACGATGAATTCCCTCCTATTCATGTGGTCTTTTTAGACAAACCCTTAACCTATTTAGGTGGTCTTTTCAAACAAACCCTTCACCTATTCAGGTGGTCTATCAAGATAAACCCTTCGCCTATTCAGGTGGTCTATTTAGACAAACCCTTCGGCCTATTTAGGTGGTTTATTCAGACAAATCCTTCACCTATTTAGGTGGTCTCTTCAGATAACTCTTGCCTATTTGGGCAGTCTTTTCAGACAAATCTTGCTTATTTAGGCAGTCTTTTCAGATAACTCTTGCCTATTCGGGCAGTCTTTTTAGACAACCCTTACCTATCTAGGCAGTCTTTTCAAACAACTCTTACCTATTCAGGCAGTCTCTTCAGACATCTCCCGCTTATTTAGGCAGTCTCTTCAAGTAGATCCAATCTGTTTAGGTAGTCTTTTTAGACAAATTGCGGCCTAGGTTACCACAACTAAAGACCTAACCTTTTTAGGAATATCCCAGCCACCTCCCTCTTAGGACCCAAAGTCCAAGTTTGAGCGTCAACTTAGTGCAAGTACTTTTTTACATCACATCTTATACACGTGTCACATACACGTATTCATGCATCGCATCATAAGTTTTCATTTCTTGATCGAAGGGATAAATATTTTTGTTTCAAAATCCATCGATCAAGAAACAAAAACTAGCTCTTCTTGTACTTGCTTGAAGGATATGTCTAGGGGCAGGATCCTCAAGAATACTTTAGCAGGATGCTTGAACTTTTGACAACATAACTCACAGCAAACCTTAAGGTCTCTAGCAGACTCTAGCTTCACGATGTCAGTAAGCGATTCCCCAGTGAATCAAGCCTCGACGGTTCCGTATTCAGGTAAGTATTCTGATGCTTAAAATTATGTTCCTGTATTTAGTTAATAAATTCGGTCATATGAAGGCCAACTGTGGGCATGGCATTTTTCCTGAGGCAATAAGGAAATTGGTATTCGTCGATACCTTTGTATGCTATTATATTCGTGAGAGTTAATCTGAGAACACTAACATCCACATAGCGAAGACCCAAATAACGTGATTACCAAGTGACTTTTGTGATTCAAAACTGAGCATACGCGTTTGGGTCCAAAGCCCAATTGGTCCCGAACCCAAACCATAGGCCCATAACCCTTTTTTTAACCCAAAATCCCATTAAATATATCCATTTTTACTCCCCAAAATCAGATTTACAATCTGATTTTTCAAACCCAAAACACAACAAAAAGAAGCATGCCATATTAGGCAAAGATGCCTTGAGGGATAAGCAGGAAAGGGGTATTGGTTTCTTTCCATTTTGGGAGGGTACAAACCCTTAATTTTAAAATAAAAATTAGAGGTAAAGGGGGGAAGGGGGGACACATTTTTGGCAGCCAACTTCTCTAAAATTTCTTCTCTTCATCTCTCTTCAACAACACAACAACACAACTCTCTAACTCACAACTTACTCTCAAAGTCTCTCTTTTTCTCTCATCTCCTTCAACCATTCTTCTACTTCTCCTTCTTTAGCTCTTCTTCTTCTTTTAAGAACCTGAAACTCAATTCCTCCTTCTTTCTTAAACCTCAAGAGCTCCATTTCCTTCACTCTCATTTTCCTTCTTATAACTAGGAAGCTTCTATTCCCAACTCTCATCAATATTCATCATCTCTTCTCATCTTCTTCTTTTATTCTCACTTTCTAGCCACAAAGAACACACTCTAAAAGTAAGGAACTTAGTTGATAAGTTTCATTGCTTCAAGAGTTTCTGATGTTGTTCTAGAAACACACTTTGTTCAGGTTTTGGCCTCTCGGTGAATATGGATGGAGCACTCGAATCTCTTACTCTCAAACCCGAGGATACACGACATTTAGGTAACTATAGATCCTTAAATCCCGTCTTTATTTTATTTGTTTCGTGTCATGCATGTTTGGAAAGTTGTTTTTGAGTTTAACAATTAAAATGGAATTATAAAACTGAAAATCGAAACTTTGTTCGGAAAATGAAAATGCTTTGAGAAAACAGACTAGATGTAACTAAAAATGGCCTTTTTATTACTCTCTTGGACTTCTTTACATACCTTTGTTATAATGGAGGGTTTATGGGTAAGTTTGGATGTTAAATCGGACTAACATGAGCAAGAAAAGGTTAAATCGGTTTAAAAATGAACATATTGATTCCTTGGGCTTAAATGCTTAAAAATGATGTTTTTTGTGTTAAACTCACTTCTTGGGCATTAAAAATGGTTAAATATGAAATCCCAAACATCCCAGAGTGTTTTTGGATTCCCGAATAAAGTTTTCCAAGTTAAATAGACTGTAACACGCCGTGTTTTGGGACAACACGCCTTGTTCCGGTGCAAAACACGACGTGTTCCCAGAACACGTCGACGTGTTTCAGCAGTGGAACTCATAATCAAAGAACAGCCCTAAGACATGCCGTGTTTCATCCCAACACGCTGTGTTACATAGAAAACATGTCGTGTTCCCAAAACACGCCGACGTGTTTTGCCACTGTCAATCCAGCTCAAAAATGCACCCAGAACACGCCGTGTTCTTCCATAACACGTCATGTTCCAGGTCTGATGAGCACAAAAATTGGGTTTTTCACCGCTTTTCTTTAAAAATGATCTGTTTTTTAGTTTCCACTCAAACCAAAGAAATTTTCAAGCCAAATCATGCATTTTATTGATCTCACCTATTTAATCTCTATTTATTTATGTTTTCCCCTTTGGCTGTGCAAAGGTGATGTGTGCCGATAAACTAGCACGATGTATATTAGAATGTGAGACCTATATTTAATTTTCATGTTGAGCATTTACAACTAGAAAATCGTACCAGAAAGTCAGGTTTAGGGCCCCTTAAACCAATCAATGAAGGGAATTATTTCTCGGATTTCCAACCAATAAGATTTGCATGTCTCCAAACTAAAATTGAGCCAAATAATTTCTGAAATAACAACCACCACAACACTTTCGAAAATAAGCCAAAATGTTTTCGGGTCATCACGAGTTCATCTTTTGGCCCAAATTGTTTGGTCTGACTAGCCGAGTCGGATCAAATGTCCCCCTAAATAAATGACCCCGAGCTATCATTTTTCTCCGTTCTTTTCACATGCTTATTTCAAGTATGGTTATGTGCTATGTGTTTAAATTCCAAAGTTATTATGCATGCTAATATCGTATGTGTGTGTTGTATATCCCCATCCCCAACTCAATGTATCCTATAGCGTAGCTTATGTGAATGGTCTGTAATTTATATGTGTGTTTACCGCTTTCCATTGCTTGTGTGATCACGTTAAATACGACCTTAAAATCAACTTAGGTTTTCTTTCGCAAATATAAATACTTCATTTTCCTAAATGTTGTCGATTTCTTTAAAGTCTTTTGAAAAAGGATAAGTAGATATCTTGTCCAAACCCGATCTCTAGATCACGGTTTTGGATTCTAACCTATGATCTGAGTGATATCGTGAATTAATTCCTGGTGGAGCTTAGAACTAGGTGGCGACTCCAAATATCGTTTTTTTATAGATTCGATTTTGAATTTCTTTCTAAAAACATTTTCACATTTTGTAACTTTAATTTTCAAAACAAAATAAGGCCTTAAGCTCGTGTTCATATGTGATTCCAAATTCAGGAAATTCTCCATGAGAGCCTTATCTCGCTTCTTATGTGAAAGGCATTCCGGAAGGAGTAAACCTCAATTGCTTAAGGGTCCAATTTCACCACATTTTTTATATAAGTCCAAATGACATATCATTTTTTTCAAAACTTAATTTTCTTTTCAAAAGCTCTGCTTCCGCGAAAAGTGTAACTTTTAGCCCTATACAGCTTCTCATTCGAAAACATTTCTTGCACAGGGTCTGCTTGTGTAAAAGAAGTTGTGTCTGCAAGCCGAGATAAATGATCTGCGCAAAGGTTTTATGCCCCTTTTTGTCATAAATCTCCAAGTCAAATTCTTGAAGTAGAAGCAGCTATCTGATAAGTCTGGGCTTGGCATCTTGCTTTGTCATGAGATACTTTAACGTCGAATGGTCCATATACATAATAACCTTTGAAAGAATGAGGTAGGGTCTGAATTTATCAAATGCAAATACCACTACTAACAATTCTTTCTCAATTGTGTTGTAGTTTTGTTATGCCTCATTTATTGTCTTACTTGCAAAGTGAATTGGCAAAAAATGGTTATCAATCTGCTAGCCCAATACGGCTCCTGAATAATAGTCACTGGCATCACACATCAGTTCAAAGGGAAAACTCCAATCGGGTGTAATCAGTATAAGAGAGGAGATTAATTTTTCCTTGAGCTGCTGGAATGTCTGGACATAGGCTGTGTTGAGCTTGAATTCAACATCTATATACAACAGTGAAGATAATGGGAAGGCTATCTTGGAGAAATCTTTTATGAATCTTCTATAAAACCTGGTATGTCTAAGGAAACTTCTCATATCTTTCACCGTTTTTGGAATGGGTAGCTTCTCAATAATCTCCACCTTAGCTTTGTCGACCTCAAGACCCTTTTTGGAGATTTTATGGCCAAGCACTGTCCCTTCAGTTGCCATAAAGTGGCATTCTCCCAATTAAGCACCAAATATTTTTCCACATAGCATATAAGAATAGCTTCCAGGTTGTGCAGATAGTTATCGAACGATTTCCCATAAATTGAGAAATCATCCATGAAGATTTCCACCGTGTTTTCTACCATGTCATGAAAGATTGCCATCATACAATGTTGAAATATGGCCAGTGCATTGCATAATCCAAATGATATATATCCTACTATAAGCGAATGTGCCATACAGACATGTGAAAGTCATCTTGTCTTCATCTTTTGGGTGAATTGGAATTTGGTTGTAGCCCGAATATCCATCTAAGAAGCAATAGAATGAATAGCCTGCCAATATCTCCAACATCTGGTCAATAAATGGTAGAGGGAAGTGGTCCTTCCTTGTGGCGTTATTCAGCTTTCGGTAGTCGATGTAAACACGTCACTCCATCACTGTTTGCACGGGCAGTAGATCTCCTTGTGCACTCTCCTTTACTGTCAGTCCTCCCTTCTTCGGCATAACCTGAATTGGACTTGTCCATATGCTATCCAAAATGGGGTATATAATTCCCGCATCCAAAAGCTTCATCACTTTTCCCTTTATAACATCTTTCATATGCGGGTTCAATCTCCTTTGTGGTAAGGCTGATGGCTTGTGATTTTCCTCCATAAATATTCTATGCTCACACACTCCCGGGTTAATTCCCTTTATATCTTCAATTTTCCATGCCCAATCCCATTTGTATTTCTTCAAAATGCTCAACAATTGTTCTTTTTGAAAAGGGGTTAATTTGGATGAAATGCTTACGGGTAATTTCATAGGAGGTTCTAGGTAGGCATATTCCAGATGGGAAGGTAATATTTTAAGCTCAAGGGTTGGAGGTTCTTCGATGGAGGATCTAGTTAACAATTTGGGTGGAGTGTTTAGGGATTCAAAGGCACACAGCCTGTGTTTTGAGTTCTCATCAGTCTAACTTCCCTCTGTACAGCCTGTGTCGTCTGCTATCTGCTCTTCACCAATGCTACTGTCATCAATTATCTGTACTGTTCCATCCTCTTTGTTTGGCTCCACTACCATATCAGTATTAAACTCCTGCAAATTGAACCATGGGAATTCAGTAAATGCATCCATAAAATAACAAGAATCATCATGAGCGGGTAAATGTCAAATGGCTTCATTGATTTTAAACGTGACTTTCTCATTATTTACTTTCAAAATTAATTGGCCATTATGGACATCTATTAGAGCTTTTCCTGTACCTAAAAATGGTCTCCCTAAAATTATAGGTACATGGAAATCTTCATCAATGTCCATCACAACAAAATCTATGGGTAGTATAAATTTATCAACTTTGATAAGAACATCCTCTACAATACCCCTAGGGTACCTAATGGTTCTATCCGCTAATTGTATAGGTTTAGGTTCTCCTAACTCCAATTTTTTTATAAATTGAGTAAGGCATTAAATTTATACTTGCTCCTAGGTTACATAATGCATTTTCAATATGTAAAGGGCCAATATTGCAAGGAATAGAGAAACTCGCTGGATCTTTCAATTTTTAGGGTAGGGGCTATTTGCTTTGCAAGATGGTTGAGCAATCTTGATTTAACTGGATGGTTGACAAACTTTCTAACTTCTTTTTGTTGGTAAGAAAGTCCTTGAGGAATTAGGAGTACATCGACATTTGAGCTAATACCTCGGTAAAAGGTATGTTAATGTGTAATCGTTTAAAGACCTCCAAGAACTTTGAGAATTATTTATCCACTTGTGTTTGCTTCAGCCAATCCGGATAAGGAACCCTTAGGTGGTACACAGGTACGGCTGCTTTTTTTTGAACAGGTTTAGTCTCCTTCTGCACAGGGTCTTTTATCCACTGGTTCTGCTGTTCTATTTCCTGCATAGGGTCTGCCTCTGCTTCTTTAAGCTGTGCACCTCCGGCTTCCTCATCTCTTTCTTTGCTTATCACTTTCGGTAAATCCTTGCCACTTCTAAGAGTTATGGCAGTCACATCCTTCCTTGGATTAGCTTCGGATTTGCTTGGTAACACACCCTTATTCTTTGGCATCACCACATTTGATAAATGGTGCATTTGAGTTTCCAAGTTCTTAATAAAGGATTGTGTTTGCTTCATAAATTGTATCATCATCTCCTCCATATATGCTTCTTCTCTTTCTTGGTTTGTTGTGAAGGTTACCCATAGTAATGTTGAAATTGTT
>CAOJCR012867246.1:0-11644 GCA_948330485.1 Euphorbia neoarborescens | reverse complement strand
CTCATGAAGACTTCTACAAAACCAACCGATCAAAGTATCTTTAATCCAAAAAATCAAAACGAAAATAAACCAAAATGTTCACATTCATATTACAAAGATACTTCTGAAACCAATAGAATCTCTAATATGTTTCATGATTATCCTTTAAAGGTGCAAAGACAATTACAGAATAAAAATATGAAATCTTTGAAGTAGAAGCAGAGACAATTAAGAAATTCAAGCAACAACAATTAATAAACAAAATCACCTGAAGAGGAGCACACCTCTAATACTCGCATTCCACAAAATGATAAATTCCCATTTTGAACCTCTAAGCGGAAAGCTTTAATGAAGTTTTACGAACCTTCCCAAAGCTTTAATCCTCCTAAAAATATAAATAAGAACACATGTATTTAACATTCTTCGATTATGGCCATAGATGCTCCAAATAAAGATAGCAAATCAAAGGTAACTAAAATAAATTTTCTCACCTTCATATACACCAGGTACTAAATCAGAGTTAGAAAACCCAAAAACCTCCTTGGTGCTAACCCTTCCCTGAAAAAAAAAAGTAATGGTTTACAAAAAAAGAAAATGTAATAAAGTTTCTACTGGTTTTAATCATTCTCTCATGAAGACTTCTACAAAACCAACCGATCAAAGTATCTTTAATCCAAAAAATCAAAACGAAAATAAACCAAAATGTTCACATTCATATTGTTTTCCTTTTATAATTTGATGAACCATTTGAATACAAAGCAGAGTGAGAATATTACCACAACATTGTCCCGTGAGAAAATAAGACCATGAGATTCATCTGGTTTCATGGCATAATTCGTTGAAGAAAACCTTCTTGTAAGAATAGCTTGCTAGGAGTGATAAAAAAAACCCACCATTAAAGTCATTTTTTTCAAACTCACAAGCATTTCTATTCACTAAACGATTTTACGCCTTCAATTTGTGATAAATAACACAAAAAAGACAGAACTTTAGTTAAAATCACAAAAAAGATAAAGTGTTTTAAATTAAGAAAAATGAGGAAAAGGAAGACAAACTGGAAATCCATTTGATGAAGAGGAGAAAGAATATTGATGGATAAGAAGAGAAGAGGGTGTAGAGGGAGAAAGTAAAAGAGAAGAAGAGGTTGTAGAATTGTTGCGGCAACACTCCATTTTTACTGAGTTTATCAAATTTAGTTGAAGAGTAAGTTTCGTTGTATAGAAGGAGAATAAGAAAAAGAAGATCCTCTGTCTAAGCCACAGTCTCCTTCCATTTTTCTTGATGCCAAATTAGCAAAAGTAGATGAGAACGACAGAAGCAATAGAGGCGGAGCTACAGCGAACGAGAATGACAGCGTAGTGAAGAAAGGTTGAGCTTAGATGGGATGAGAATGTAGAGCAGTGAAGCAGGCGGAGTTGGAACTGTAGAGTGAAAATGCGTGTTCTTGGAAACGCAACTGGTGGTTTCCCTAACTTCTCACAAAAGCAGCTAAAATCACTTTCTAGAAAAGCCAATCCCTTTACCAAATGTTGTCATTGACTTTAAACCCACTTTTCCCCACCCAAACCCACTTTCCCATTGTGGGAAATCAAGTCCAAACGGGGCCTAAGTGAGTTGCTCTAATTTTTTTCCTAGAGTGCCATTTTGGTTTTCACCCTAGTGAGTTGTTCATCATAACATTTACCTAAAGCGCCTTTTTAGCTTTCACATCAGTGGAAATTTTTTTCTTTGTTATGATTTTTGTTTATTGTTGTTTTTGTTATTTTTATATGGATAATAGACAAGATAAACTACAACAGGTGATAGAAAATGAACTGAGATGTTATTAAAAGATTACGATCTAACCTTGAGTTTTTTAATGCTTTTGCTTAGGACTGATCCCTTCACCGTGATTTGAATTTCACATAAAGCATTCATTCAACTACATTCAATAGAATAACAATGCATTGATGAAATAAATATAGGAATAGATTTATGAAACGGCATACATTTCTGATCTATCTCATACCACTAAGCATCCTTTTTTCATTTTCTGCTCAGTAGATGCTCACCTTGCTTGCATTAACTTCTACCTAATCTGGCCTTTTCAGGTTTTCAACTTAAGAGGTTGAATTCTTTGATTTGATTTTGAGCAGCCACTTCTTTTCTGGCTGAGTTCGCAGTGAAGTAGACTACAAACCTCTCATTTTGCCATTCATACTTGATAGCACTTGAGATTATCCTGGTTGATAGGGATGGTGAACTCATTACCATCTAAGTCTACATGTTTAACCACTCCATCGGACATAACCTTTTATCAGTGTAGGGATCTTCCCAATCTGGTTTGAATTTGCCTCGAACATTAGTATTGGTAGACCACAACTATTTAAGAACCAAATCTCTGACTTGTAGTGGTTGTGCATTCTTTTTTACCCTTCTATTATAGGCTTGGGCAATCCATTATTAATAAATTTGTAGACTACTCAGTGCTGAAAGCCGCCTTTCATCAAGTTGTGCCAGCTATTCGAATCTGCCTTAGACTCATTCTATTTCGGGTAACTGAGCTTCCAAGGTAATTCTCAGTTATCTGGTTTCAGTTTCAATCGGTAGGATAACTTCCATCATATATACTAGTGAGTACAGGGTTTTTCTTATTGGCATTTTGATACTTGCATGGTAAGCTTAAATTGAAAATGGTAGCTTATCGGCCCTGTATTGACACGAGATTATTATTTCACTCAGAATCTTCTTCAGTGACTTGTTGGCTATTTTAACTACTCTCTTTACTTGCAGTCGGTAGGGAGAGGACTTGTGATATTCTATATCATGGCTGGACAACAATTCTATTATTTCTTCTTGGAATTGTATGTTGTTATCAAAGATGATATGATGTAAGACACCATATCGAGTGAAGATCTGTCTTGAGATGAACTTGGCCATCTTTTTAGCTGTAACGTTGGTGTAGGATTCAGCTTCTGCCCATTTTAAGCAGTAGTTAACTACTAAAACTATGAATCAGTGGTCCTTAGATGTTGTAAGCCAAATTTCTCCGATAATATTAATTCCCCATATTGAAAATGGCCAAAGAGTTGACAAATTTTGCAGTTCTAATAGTGGTAAATGGCTGAGATCTCTATAAATCTACCATTCATGGCATCTTTAGACTTCTTCCACACAGTCATTTTGTATGCTAAGCCAGAAGTATCTCATCCTCATTATCTTCTTATCCAAGAATAATCCATTCACGTAAGGACCGTATTCTCCTGAGTTGGTTTCTTACATCACCTTTTATGCTTTAGATTCTACTAGGCACCTCAAAAGTAACCTGTTTGATGTTTATTTGGATAGTTGATCTTGAAAAAGTATGAACTTAATTGCTAGATTTTTTATTGTCAACTAATTTGATTTTGTTGCCTTTGCTAGAAACTAATTGTTGTGCAGGAAAGTCCAAATATAAAAAAGCCATGGTTTCTTCTCATCTGTGACATACAGAGTGTTGTATACCTTGAAGTAAGATACAGGGGGATTTTCCACTATCAACAATTTCATCAGACTTACCATTAGTCCCTCCCACATCAATGTTAGGGTTGTTAGTGAATCTGCTATCTGATTTTCCTCTTGCGGGACATACCAAAATGCACGAGACTGAAAAGTTGCACATGTTTCCACAATGATTCTAGATAAGGCCGTAGAGACTCTTCTCTTATGTCCTTTTCATTGATAACTTGTCTGATTACTAGCAACGAATCTCTGACAATCAGAGCACATATCGCTTGGAGTTTACATGGCCCATCCATCCTGAATAAATATGCATTATATTCAGCTCTGTTTAGTTATGAGAAATTCCAAGTGTTTAGATAGTGGGATTATCTCTCCTTTAGGAGTGGTGATGATAACCCCTAGGCCTGCTCCTCTTCTATTAAATACTATGTCAAAAAACATAACCCATTTTTGTGCTAATATTGTATCTATTGTTACCAACTGTTCATCCAAAAACTGTAGATTTTCAATATATTCAGATTCTAATGGTTGTTGGGCCAAAAACTTCACCACGGCTCTTCCTTTGATAAGTTTTTGAGTGATGTACTCAACATAAAATTCAAATAACATCAACATATATCATGATAGTTCTCCTGCTAAGCTGGGATCTGCGTACAGGTACTTCATTAGATCTACCTTAGCCACTACTTAGATATGGTAGGATAGAAAGTAGTGTCTTAGTTTCTTTATTAGCCAAAACATTGTAGCATAGGTATTCTTAACTACTAAATACTGAATTCTCATAACCAAGCAGCTTCTTACTTAGATAGTAGATGGCTTTCTCTTTTCTATCATCGTCTTCCTACACTAGCATTACCCCTACTGAACTGCCTTCGATGAAAAGGTAAAAAATTAAAGGCTTACCCAAGAAAGGTGACCTGAGAACTGGTAGCAGTAAGTTCCCCATTCAATAATTATGGGTATATTCGCTTTATCCTTTACATCCATCAAAATTTGGTTGTAGCTGAAAAACTTATCCATGAAGGAGTACATTGTTAATCTAGCTACACTGTCTACTAATATATCAATTTGTGGGAGTGGAAGTCATCTTTTAGAGATTTCTTATTTAGATCTCTGAAATCTACAAGACTCAAACCCTGTCATCTTTCTTTGCTATGGGAATCACATTGGCCAGCCACTGTAGATAGTCCACCACTTTAATGAACTTGGCTTGTAGCTACTTCTGAATTTCTTTCTTGATCTTTTCAGCCCACTTAGATCTTAATCGATGCAGTTTCTATCTAACTGTCTTAAACTTAAGATCCATAGGAATTTGATGCTCTATGATATCTCTATCAACCGCAGGCATTATCATTATAAGACCATGCAAAGACTAGCACATACTTCTCAAGTCTATTCTATAGTTCTCTCTTTTCTTCATAAGTCAAATAAGAACAAATGTATATTGTTTTAGTATTAATTGATGTTCTGATGTTTATTTCATGCACTATAGTGTTATGTATGCTTAATACAGTGGATGAATGTTTATATGAATGCACAACATCAATGAAATAGATCATAGAGATAATTAAGTGTACATTTTATATCATTAAAGGCCTTAAAAGCCGGATTGTTTACAATAAAGAAATATGTTACATCTATTACATAATTTATTTCATCCTCCACATGTAAAGGGTCCTTCTTAAGTAGAGTTATTGTTATTATAGTGGAAATTGGTTTTCCGGATGGTGCAAAGACCTCTTCAGTAGATTGATCTGTCAAAAACTTCTTCTTTAAAAATTTCATATTGTTCATCCCCTCATATGCTTTTCTATTAGAAACAGCCTTGACAATTTCTAGGCCTTACCAAGCTATTATATCATGTGCTTATGTCTAGGTGGCTTCCTTTGGAATACATATAAACAAAAACTTTATGAATGCTTCACTGACTGCTTTATAGCTACAGATATCTCTGGAAGGGTCTTACCACTAACCTTGCCTTTTCTTCAAATATTGAAGTCAGCAGAGTTGACTTTATCACAATCTCTTGGAAATTTCACATATCCAATCAGATTTCAAAACCTGGCTCACTAATTCTAGGCTTGGAAAGTCCAGTACATTATACAATATCTCAAAAATAGGGACAACGTGCCCCGAATAGTCAACTAGATCTAGGAAACCATTATACAGAGGTTTAACAGCACGATAAAAGTGTCAAATAGATAGCAGGATTTCTTTTTCATTCACTTTTCTCCACAAAATCCAAAACCTCTTATGTCGTCTTATGTCGAGATTTGGTTAAGGTGAGGCAGACCTTGAAGGTTCTTTCCCAACCCTTGACCCGATTGGAACTGTTGTTTTTCAAAATACCGTTGCACCCAACTCCATATTGATACCGACTAGTCTATTGAATTCACATAGAAAATTTTTCTTACATCTTTTAATATCGACTACTAGGAAATTCGTAAATAGAATCTCTATTGCATCTAGAGTAGCCCTAACACTCAGTTTAAATGCCCGCTACACCTAAATCTGTATTGTTGTCCTAGTTTTGACCCGATTGGTCAGACTAGATTGGTTTGGGTCGATCGATGGTTCAATCCTAAAATTATTTTTTTTCAAATAAAATGTTGAAGTGGAACTAGAAACAAATTTTTTATGAAAACCATTTTTACCACATGTAGAAAAGTGGATTGATTTTTGCAAAAATCATAGTTTTTATGAACTTTCCATTACAATATTGTTTTAATGGTCCTAACTGGCTTCATAGCTCGATTTTCAAACATGGCCATGCAATTCTATAGGTTTGAATGCACAAAAATCAAAAGTGGAGAAAATGGGGAAAATAGGTCGTGTCACTCTACTGTACGTGCTAGGTTCTTATACAGTGTATAATGGCATACCTTGGATATGCACATGTAGCATATAGAGCGGTGCCACTGATACGCATTTTGTAGTGGTTGGAAAACAACCACCAAACCGCTCACTAAAGGGCAGTGTACCCTGTCATTATAAGTAATAATATCTGGTAAGTCCATGTGTCAATCCACGGGAAAGAACCGGTAAGTACCAAACTACTAAGTGTCCTAACGTGTTTAAGCGGGATCAAAATGGTATAAATTGCTAGAAAATAAATTGCATGAAATTCAAATCTAAATTAACATATACAATTATCAATCTCCTATCGTGATTTGCATCGACTTTCAGAAGGCCTCTCTTGCCTTTGTCTACTCATCTGAGCCACCGGATTACCCAAATCTCTACAATATGCCTCAGTATCCATAAGTCATGTTGAAGTCTCCGAAAGCTTCAATGAAATATCCATTAATAGATTCATCATGCTCTCATCTTGTTTCGGAGGCGGAGCCAACAATGCTAGAGTTTGGTTATATGGAAGAGCTGGGGCCTTACCTAACCCCTGGTTCTGGTGCTCATTATGAAAATCAGGAGAAGGTCTTAACACATTTTGATTATTACCATATGAAAAAGTTGGCGTGTTGAAATCTTCTCCCATAGTTATTATTATTATTGTACAAACTATTGTAGGAATTAGAATTGGTATACCTAAAATTACCTCCTGCATAGTTCACACTCTCATATCTATCTTGGGAAAACTTTTCACTTCTCTAGAAATCTTGGTTTCTATGATTACCCCTGCAAGTCAAAAAATCACAGGCCATTGTGACTCGATCAAATTTAGCATGGCCATTATCAAATCCATCTTTTGGCTTATCTCATCCATGGCGAGGTTATGTTGTCCCGCTGAAGCCATGTGAACATCTCTCCGATTGGGCACTTCTTCCTGCCACATTGAAATCTTCCTCGCCACTTATTCAATCAACTCTTCCGTCCATGCGATTGATTTCTTGAAAATATCTCCACCTGTAGAATAGTCAACCATTGCATGATTAGCAGGAGTTAAATCGTGATAGAAAATACTGACCTGATCGAATTGAGGTATGTTATGGTAAGGGCAATTCTGCAGCAGCCTTTGAAATCGAGACCATGCTTCATTTATTGGTTCAGTCCCAAATTTCCAGAAAGCATTAGTCTCATTCTTAAGTTGGACCATTTTGGAGGGAGGAAAGTAATAGGAGAGAATTGATCCTCCATCTCATCCCACGAGAATACTATGTCGGGCCAAAGAAACTCAAACCATTCAATCGCTCCTCCATTCAGAGACAATGGAAACAACTTTAGTCTTATGACATCTTGTGGTACTCCGTTCATCTTTATAGTATCGCCCACCCTTAAGAATCGATTCAAGTGATTGTGGGGTTTTCTGAAAGGCCTCCACTGAACTGGCTATTATTCTGTACCGACTGGATCATACTCGTTTTCTGCTTAAAGTTGTTAGCTGTAATGGCTGGAATCATAACTCTAGCTAAGTTTCTCAGTCTGTGAGGGGCAATCAAATTTCCCTGGCCCTGTCATCTCTAACAAGTTGCTTATTGTGCAACATGTTTTCCTGCCCCTTACCTCATGCTCTAACCTATACATCAACTCAGCTTCCCATGCATCTCGATCTGCACATTTCGCTTCAGATAGCGCCCTCTCTTATCTCAAGCGCTCCACCTCAGCTCTGAAATCTGCTTCGTCCATATCAGTATTTAAATTCCTCTTGGCTCTTCGGTTCCTGTGAAAAGTACGCCCAATTTCGGGGTTAATAACCAAAGAATCAAAATTAACTGTAGAAGAACGAAGTTGCATATACCGAAGAAAAAGTCAAAGAAGTAAACACCCAAGAATGAATAGATAAATAAATAAAATATAAAAACAAAACAAAAGTTAATAAAAACTATACAATACCCAAATCAGATAGTTGACCGTTGGTTCGATGTCACAGGAAATTACTTTACCTGGCAATGGCACAAAAAACTTGACACGTATTTGGCAGTGGTTGGAAAACAACCACCAAACTGCTCGCTAAAGGGCAGTGTACCCTGTCTCTGTCAAGTAATAATATTTGGTAAGTCCAGGTGTCAATCCACGGAAAAGCACCGGCAAGCACCAAACTACTAAGTGTCCTAACATGTTTGAGAGGGATCAAAAAGGTATAAATTGCTAGAAAATAAATTGCAAGAAATTAAAACCTAAATTAATATATACAATGATCAATCTCCTATCGTGATTTGCATCGACTTCAATTATTAGCTTAAGGAAGTTTAAAGTGACTTCTGAATAATATGCGGATGGCACTTCAAGAAGAATAATTAAGTGATAAACTAGGTCTCACATGCAAACCCTAAATCATACAAATATGAGGTCGACTATAGTGTATCCACATATCTTGTTTCGGCTCTAGTTCGTTAAAGCCTTTTTTGGAGGTGAACTATTTCTAGAGACTCAGAAACTACTGACCCGTAAGTTTCACAGAATTGTCAGTTTCAATAATTTCCTAGGTCTTAAACTAGGTAAGGTCAAGTGTATGCGTCTAATTAATAGGTACAGATCTCACAAGACTATAGTCGCTACACAAAATAGATAATTAAAATCACAAGCAAAAACCCTAGTTCTCAATTAAAAACCTTACAAAAAGAGATGGAAAGAGATAATGAAGATTCAATCAACCAAGCTTGGTGAATAAACCTTAATTTGCAAATAAAGAGAATAAGGAGAAACTTAAACCAATTAATCGCAAACCGTTTTCAAAACTAGACTTGTGCTGATGATGAACGCTATAGAAAATCCAATATAAAGATGAACAATCACTAGAGGGAAAGTCGTATGAAAATAGTAAACAAATCCTTAAGAATAAAAGTAAATCGATGTACAAAACCTCTCATCAAGTTGTACACTCCAAGAGAGTTCCGAGTTATCGAAAGATAAAAACCCTAGCTAATGTTCTAAATAGGTATTTATATGTTTCCTACTGCCAAAGAGAATCCCCAAAACAATTAGGGCCAAAATAGGTAAAGAGAATACAAAAATCAGGGTAAAATTAAGAGATAATCGGTCTTGGGCTCGAGTCAAGCCCATCCTTCTGCTTGATCATGCCTACGCACGAGTGTTGGGCACGAGTCAAGCCCATTTGTGCCAACTCGAGCCCAACCTTCAGTTTATAATAGCTTGTGCACGAATCCCAGCCTCGAGTCGAGCCCAGTTGTGGCTAACTCGAGCCTAGCCTTCTTCCATCATTTTTGCATCCCAACTTATCTGCTTCATAACTCCTATGTCCGATCTCTGATTTTCCTTATCTTAGACTCGTTAAAAAGCTTGTAGCATGAACTCCATGTTTTCTTTTAATGTCCACTCCAAAATCCGCCTCCAACTACCTCATAATGGTCTAAAGATCTAAACTTCTTCTCGCTCCATCATCAAAATCCATATCCCCATTCCTTTATTTCAATATCTCGGGTCTCATTCCCAACACAATCAAAGCTTCAAGAAACGGGTCAAAATATACAAATCCTCGGTCTCAACAACCTCGGATCAAAACAAACCAAAATAAACACGAAAATAAACAAAATAAACACAAACTCACAAAACAAAGAAAATTGTAAAAATGCATGACATACAACACGAAAATGCCAAATATCAGTCGAATCATTTATCAATAAGACTCTATAACGCCTAGAATATAAGGTCAAAGACAACCTTATCAACTACCCCACACTTAGAACTTTACTTGTCCTCAAGCAAAATAACCTGAAACTCAGAATCGAGAAACTAGTTTTTGCCTGAAAACCTACCTAGGATTTAACTATACCTGCCCACCAATTCCAAACATGTAGAAGCAATCCATAAAATAATGATGGTCATCTACAAATGACAAACATAATTACTACTGTTCCACATACCCAAATAAATCAAATGAAGAGGAACAGTGAGAGTCTATGCAGCTAATGTTAATCCGCCTCACTGATTTCACTCAATATGCTTAGAAATATCAAGGTGGAAATAAAACACATACATCAAAACAAAGCATGCATCACATAGTAAACTGATTGTAATCTCAGTGTGGTTATTAACAAAGAGGAGCAAAATCAGAGAACCTAATTGGTTTGTAACATTCTGAAGGTAAAGGTAGGGTATGATGGAAGTCTTTTAGGCTTACAACCCCTTTATTTATACTGAACACAAAAGCTAGTAAATTTTGGGTATAAGGAATAAGATGAATTGCATCACTTTTTCAAATAATCAAAACAAACAAGCAACTATATTTCGCAAACTGTGAAAGAAAGGAATCATAGGAAGAAAGAACATCACAAGAACAAACAATCACTAACAGGACTAATCCGGGCATAAGAATGGAGAAAGTCGGATTAGGATAGATCACAAGAAGTAACAACGAGGATTTAGTTCCTTTAAAACACTTTGGAACGGATTTATGAATTAGATAACGATATTCCAAAAAGATGTTCACAAATCAAATGCTTGGAACTCACCTTACACTTATTTCAGAATCAGTTGCTGGTTAAACACAGAATATATTTTTTTTTCTTTCTTTCTTTCTCTTTTTTATTTTTTCAGTGAACAATCCTGTAACGACCTAGATTTCAAACATCATATGATGGCGGAAAACATCATACAAAACTAAGTCATTACCAACATAAAACTTAAAACTTCAAAGAAAACAAAGTACTTTATTAAACCAAAAACTTAACAAGGTTCCCAAACTGCTCAACAAAACAAAATAGAAAGAACAAATAAAAGAAAAACACTCTCGCACGAAACCCCAATTGGTAGCCCCATCGACACTTCACACAGCACCTGCACCATCTGGAAAATAAATTGCCACTGAGTGACAAATAACACATAAATCCATGCTCCAACTTAAAATTTAAACATGGCATACTTGATGAAACGTTAAATCCAAAATTTGAAAGGAAAACTATATGAAAAGAAGTAAAATAATACTATGATAGAAATCAATTAATTATAAAAAGAATTAAAATGCTGAAAATTGCAAAACGTAATCGAAATAGATATCCAAAATAATAACCTTAAAATCCATAAAATAAAATAAATAATACATATAAAGATAATAATTCATAACTCATTTATACAAATATAAATCTCAAAACTCATAGATGCATGTTAATGTATCGCACTGGAACAGACGCTAGGGGAAAAACCGCAGTCCCCTCGGCCCATTGGTGCCACTATAGACTTACCCAAAATCACAATACAACAAATGTCTAAGATTGGCCAACTCTCCCATTTACGAGGGAAAAACCGCAGTCCACTCGCCTAATGAGAACGA